>JUFY01023880.1:0-48790 GCA_001855655.1 Leptopilina clavipes | reverse complement strand
ATTTATAATTATTTATTTTAATGTAAAAATAAAATTATTGGTTTAATTTTGAATCACAAATTTTAAAAATTTTTTGGGAAAATTGTTTTTAGAATTATAATAATTATAATATTAATTATAATAATTATAATATTAATTATAATAATACACACACATTGTACAGTAAAACCTGGTTAAATGAGACAGCATGGAATTCTATCATTAACCCAGTGAAAGATTATGACTTATCCATCAATTAGATTACTTTTGCTGTAATTTCTTCAAGACTTGAATATTATTAGTTCATTCAGACTTATAAACATGTTGCACTTATCAAGGTCCCACTTGACAAGGTTCAATTGTAGAAAAATTAGCGCAGGTATTCGTTTAAACGTGTTCTTCTTCAATTTGCCAACTCGTTCATTCGATATTAATTTTCTTCAATTTGATATACATCATGTTTCTTGTTATTGTTACTTTTTTCTTTTTTATTTAACGGTTTTTTGATCGTGCAAAAACAAGTTTTATCAGTGTGTGTCTATTCTGTATTCTGTATATATATATATACACGAACGTAACTCGATACACACTAGTTGGAAAGCTGGCAAAAGTTGACTAGAAGGATGTAAACGTTTATCAGTGCGGAAATATAGTTTATTCCTCTCATTTATGAAACCGCTTTTGTATATTGAATTTATTTATAGTCAGTTATTACGAATTTATCGGTTTGCATCATATATGTGATAAGCCTTTTATTCATTTAGTTTATTTCATTTTTTATGAAACGGTAATTTAACTAGTTTAAACGACAAAAAAAAGAAATAATTTCTCTAGTATTTAGAGCAAATTATTATTAAACACGAAACAAACATTATATGAACTGTTATTATTTTTCATCTCGTTTAAAGAATTTTTTTATGAAAATGAATTTTTTTTGTGCGCGATTATTAATTTGTTTAAAATTTTTAATTCATGTAAATTGGAGAATTTTTTTTTACGGTGTGGGGGAAAAAATGCTTTGCACGTGCAGACGGGCGAGTTTGCTTTCAGAGAATGCATTATCTGGGAGTGAAATCTATTCTCGTGGACCAATAAGTGAGGCACGGTTTTGCGATTGCTCTTCAATGATATTCTAGTCGGTCATTTTGCTTCCTGCTCTGCCACCCTCGCCATCGTAAATAGGCAAGAGCGTGGCCTTAATTAATTAACATTAATTAGAATCGTGACCAGTCTAAGAACTGGACCGAGAATATCATCGGTCATTGTCACCACACGATGATTCTCTCTTGATTTTTGAATTGTGACATAACGGTAACACATTATGTCGAAAAAAAAGTGTTACACTGTCACAACACGTTGATTAATTGTTTCCTTCTGAAGAAAACTAAAAAAAATGAAAAACTAGAAATTGTTATCGATTTTGCTGTCTGTTTTGAACATTTATCTGCTAATAGACGACTAGATCAATTAGAATTATGGTTTTTTCTTTCGAATTAAAAAAAAATTTTTTCCATAGTCTGCATTCTCTTGTTATTATAACGCAATTATTGAAGGTTTTTGTATGTTTTAGAATTTGTGGTTAATTTTGAGAATGAACGGTAAACAAAATAGTGTGACTATTTAATTTATATATAGTGTATATATATATCTGGATAGAGGTTGACCGTGGAAAAGAATTCATTGAACAGTTCGTGCAACCAACTGCATTATGAGCTATGTGCAGTGTGATAACATCACCGAAGCATGCCCTGGAGGTGCGAACGTATTTCAAGATCGTAGGTATCTCATTAAGCCGTTTCAACCCTCCTGCGCGATTCTTATCGCTTTATTCTTTCTTTCACTTCCCTGATGCTAGTAATTTCTGTATACAAGTTGTTCCACGGAGACAGCTTTACAAAAAGATAAGCGTTTAGAGGAATCTTCGTTAAATGAATATTCGCATTTTTACACCCAAAAAATGAATTGAAATATTCATTTTTACAAAATGATGATTAAACGATTTACAAAAAGAAAATTAATTTTTGCCCCAATTGGAATCAAGGTCCTGTTGTTTCTTTTTTTTAATCAAAAGCGTGAATGTTTGAAAGTTATTTATTTTTCAATTTCTCAATGAAGAATTAATCGTGTGTGATCAAGTTTGTAAGCATTAACGATTGGAAATACATGCGGAAAAAAATTGCATTGCGTGAATTCCGGTGAATTTTTTATCCGAAAAAAAAGAGGAACGTTTGATGAACTTTCCTTTCGCTTTCGCATCATTAGTAATTGCGATTTGATCTAACAACAAGTTTTATGAAGTTAGCCTCAATGAGTAGACATAAATAAATGAGAAAATAATTAATTCCTATAAGCGAACATTGATGTTACACTAATCTTCTGATGGAAGGACATACGGTTTCACTTTTCCTGGTTGATTTTCAATTTGGGTCAACGACTCTAGAAACCCATATATTACATTCAAGTACCTCGTTAATCTTCTCAATTTTTTTCTTCTTCTTTTGCTCTTCTGGATCACCTACTACATTGTATTGTGTATATCTCCTTTCACCTTTCGAGTTTTGAGTTGGATGGTCACTTTTGTCGTAGACTCGTTCGTCTCGGTCCTTAACTCTTTTCAACTTCCCTTTCTCTCTATCTATGTGTATACAAAAAAAAAATTAATTAATATTCTCAAAACTTTGTAGGCGTGGTCTCTTCAAACAAATAACAAAGAGAGAAAAAATTAAATACAGTTTTATCAAATTCACCGGATCTTTCGAATTTTCTTTGACAATTATTTTTATAATTGATTCTTGCAAAAATTTGCAGAAAACGATGGTAAATAGTTATTTGATTTGTAAAGAAAATTGCAATTTAGGATGAATCTTTTAGAAGTGAGAACGCTTTCATCCTTTCAAGTTTTTTGCAATTAAAACTTTCTTCATGGAAGTCGATTTAATTTGATTTGAAATATTTCATTGGTTCTCAGTAATCTCGCGATGAAAGTGTTTATCAAATTCCTTTTCAAGTGTTGGTAACGAAATAATAGAAAGGAAAATAAAAATTAAAGAAAATATTTGAGATTGAAAATCGCTTACATTTAACAATGAAAAAAATTTGAATATAGCAATTTTAGAAATTGTTTGGTATATTTTAACCCCTGAGTGGAAAAATAATTTGTGGGAAAAATTGTAATCTGTAGGAGTTATAAGATCGATTTAAACTGTGATTGCGATAAAGGTACAAAAAGATCATGAAATATTGCTTCTGGATAGAGATTCTCGAATCTTATCAATTATTCTTCTTAACTCGTTTTGGTTCGTAATAACGCCATTGTGGATGCTGTAGGTTTCATCTATCTTATAAATGTGGGTGTAACTACCTCTCGGATATAGAATTTTGCTTGTCAATTCTTATATGCAATTCACAATAATCTAAAAGGCTAATATTATTGAAATTATTCAATAAATAGCGTTGAGGAATGCTTTAAAAAAATAAAAGAAAAAAGTTGGAATTCCTGTGAGGATCTTTTCTTTTTGTCCCTTATGACTAAATATTTACTTTCAGTAAATTACATAACTGGGAGGTATCATAAGTGCTTAATTATCTTGTATCATAATTTAAATACAGATGTAAAGATAAACATTGGGATGTAAATGACTCCACCCTTGGCAAAATTATCTATTAAATAATATAATATATATAAAAAAAAGAATGATTCTTGATTGGATAATTTCCATACTATAGTTGATTAGAGGTTGTGAAGAAATTGCCTGTCGGTTAAATTTTCCAAACTGGACCAACAAGCTCTAAGGCCTGCTATTACTGAATACATATTCTTGGGCATATTATAGTTCCTAGCACAAAGGGCGTAACCAACGACTTTGAGATTCAAGATATACAGCATCTCTAGGATAGTTCTTCCTTTGAAAATCAAATTTCTCCTTTTTCCATTTTATAAATCTGTAATACGAGATTTTTACTTTTCCACGTGAAAATCGATCATCAATAATAAACATTTTTCTTTTTTCTATATAATTCCAGTTTTGAGGGAAACAAATTTTTCTGTTTTTCTTTTAGAGGGTTAAATTATTGCTTTACGCTTTCCTTGAGCCAAATATTGCCAACAACTCTCTGGAATCTGAGGATTTTTCCTAAGTCATAATTATGTTCAGAATTCAAAAAGGAACTTTCGTAAATCCTATTCCTCATGGCGTGTAATTACACCTAATATTCTTGCGGAACTCATTTTGTAAGCGAATCCCTGTAATTGATCTTAGATATTTTACAATCGTCCACCTTTTGCAAAAAAAAATATAGTTGGTTATGATTGAAATTTTCTCAGAAGGTTTTTCTTTCCAATAAATAAACTAAAACAATAAGAGAAAAATTTATTATCTGCTGTTTTCAGGACAGAATTGAAAATATGATTCTCGTTATGTGTTAATGGATATTAGTTTTCAATTCAGATGGTGTAATGTTATCTAATGAATTCATATATTAATTATACGGGATAATATACTTGTTCTGTATTTGTAGTTTGTTTGCAATTGTATAGCGAATTAATACTTGACACGTACAATAGTAGGTCAGTGTTGGATTAATGAAACGAAATTGCGCTCAAAAAATAAAAGCAAAAAAAAAAAAAAACCACAGAAAGCTGTTGAAAGCCAAGTTGTTTAATTGGCGACGCCCGTGATTTTACGCAAATGAGGCTATGGCATTTATACCGTTACGGATTCTCGAGATGCTCCATACATTCTTTACACGTTTCTTCAGATGATGCTATTTACTATGCCTCTGGCACGATAAGCACATGTACTTTTGCATAATATTCTTTTTTTTTATGACAAGTAGAGTCAGTAGTTTTGCCTCCAAAATGAGAATCAGATAAATCAGCTTCGTGACCTGTTTAGTTGTGCAGGAAATTTGTAAATATCTTCCTCAAACGCTATGGTATTTAAATATTTTCTTTAAATTCACGCCAATTTCGTCATTTAATTAATTATTATTTTTCACCATTTTTCCATCGTTCGCACAATGAAAGGATTTTTCACACTTGACAATATATTTTCCTTCACACATAATTAAAGACAATTCTTTTTTCTCATGATAAGTTGTAAATAATTTATTAGAAGCATTCTTTTTTGCACCACATGTTCCTGATGAAAGTTTCGGATAGGAAAATTTCTAATCATCTAAATTTATTTTGTTTCGATTTTAAAACGAATTAATTACAAATATGGTAAATGAGTTAAAATCTGACAGAAGTAACAATTTGAAAAAAAAAATTGAAAGAAAGATATATTAAGAATTTTTTTAACGTCCTTGAAATATTTTCTGAAAGCATCACGTTTGCTTGAAGGAATAGGTTTTTAGGAGAAAGCAATCGTGCTCACTTGGAACGCATAATTCTCAAATCAGCGCCGCTTTACGATCAACGACTCTCAAGTACTGTATTCTCACACCTTGACCTGTTTCAACCCTGAACCTTCTTCACTTGAAGCTTTAATCGTGAACCATATTCAAAGTGCCGTATTTACGTCACTTGTCAGATGGTATAAAATTTGTTTCGTAATCTCGGGGGATTGACTTGTCAAAATTTGACACTTTGAGCAAAACCTTCCAATTTGCTTCAAAACCGGTTTATATACGATGTCTCAATTATTTATCAGGTCGTTAGCCTTTTCTTCATTCTTAAACTTTGTTTCATTGAACTTTTGATACAGTTTTTTTTAAATAAACAAAAAAGAAATTGGTTTTTAATTTTTCATGCTCAGGCAAATCTGGAAGATTTATTTATTCGATTAGAGTACCAGTTATAATAATAATAATTAATAATGAAAACGGACCCATTATCAATTAGCTTTATAAATTATAATGCATCTGTTACTTTCTAATTGTCTTCACTACAAAGTATAGATAGTCATTGATATTTATTGTCATTTTGCAATTATAATGGATAATGATCAATTAAGGAAGTATTGTAGAGATTATCCGCTTAAAAAGAATTGAAACTTAGTGAAAGCATAGGGACGATTTAAAATCAATTTTACAAATGTAATATTGCAATTATGTCTTTATATAAAGTCAAATTCCGATGATTGGTTATTCTCGTGATTTTACTTTCATACGAATGAGTGATTGTTTTTGTAAATTTACAACTCTGATGTAATTAAATTAATTAAAATTATTATAATGGAAATGAGTAAAAAAAAACAAACAAAAACTCACCAGCTGAGACTTGATTGGCTGAGAGTGAATCATCTTCTCCTGGCTGAAGACGTACTTCCATTTCTCGAAGTCGAGAATGAAGATCTCTCGTGTGTAGAAAGAGAAATAAAGTTGTTGACAAGGCCACTAATGCCACAAGCTCACTGGTCCTTTAAGAAAACAAATTGCAGACTTATTAATTGATAAGATCAATATTGTTAAAAGGTGCTAGAAAAATATGTTTTTGAGTTAATAACACATGCTCGAACTATGGGAATTATTGATCCAAAAACTTGTCTTACATGATATTTTTTACTATACACTATACAGAATTATTCAGATTGATAAAGATTTTTCTTGGGGCGATGTAGGTCAAATGAATTAGCAAGTTAAACATTAGCAGCATTATTATTTTTAGTTTCTTTGATGCTTTCTGTAGCATTAATGCTACAGAATTAATGCTGCTATTAAACATTAGCAGCATTATTGAGCAATTTAAACTTCTTTAATGGTATTTTA
The DNA here is from genome assembly GCA_001855655.1 of Leptopilina clavipes. Lineage (NCBI taxonomy): Eukaryota > Metazoa > Arthropoda > Insecta > Hymenoptera > Figitidae > Leptopilina > Leptopilina clavipes. The sequence goes on along the minus strand of JUFY01023880.1, from coordinate 42,100 downwards.
AAGCATTATTACAAGTATTTGTAGCTCCTTTAATAGTATTTGCAAGCAATGATAAATATTTTAATGGTATCTATCAACATTAGCAGCATTATTAACTATTCTCAGCTTCTTTAATGCTTTCTGCAGTATTAATCTAATTTTCTGAATGGTAACTAAATGAAATATTTACAGTGGTACAAATGATGTCAGTTGCTACAACCTCTAAACATTAAACCAAATATACATTGAAGATCATCTTGATCGAATCATGAATAATTAATATCACGGATACAATTCCCAAAGTGTTAAAGGATTGTCCGCATAAATTCTTTGTCGGTGTGCGGGTCAACATAAATATTTAAATTGAATGTCTCTTCTACAGACGATATCTCCAAGAACATGGAATACCGATACGCGGAATACATATTGTGGGTTCACAGAATGCACGGTACGCATGGGGTTTCACGATTATTCTTTCCCATTATACACACATATATATACGTACAGCAATGAGTATTATATGTGTATATTATACCATTCACGCGAATTATATATATATGAGGTCTGTCGCCTGTGCGTGTTACGGTATCGTACACACGTTATTCCGCAGGTGAAATATACCGTTTCTTTTACTTTGTCTCGTTGGCATTACAAAAGGATATGAACCTTACTGTTTTCTAAATGCTACTGTCTTCTTTCCATGTTATTCAGAGCAACCCTAATTTTCTAAAGAGTAACTTATGTAACTACTCATGGACACGCGCTCATGATTCCTGTCCCTAGGTCTTATATAGCATATCTTACATTACAAGTATTCACTTACTCACGTTCAATTTCTTTTTTTTTCTTTTTTTTTTTTAAGATTTAAATTCTACCTTCTGAATTGGGTCAATACACAAAAGCAATTTTCGAAAAATAACGATTACACTCATTGAAAGATTTTTACCGTTTTATCGCGCTCTTGAACAAAATAAGAATACGTGCAACGTATTAAAAGTGGGATACTGACATGATTTTGTCAGAACGATCAAAGAAGATTGAATTCTTAATAATACGCTGCTTTTACACACATAAATGAAATAATAAATTTTAATAGGGGACTTGAATCAACCCGATTTTGTATCATTTTGTAGAAAGTTGTTTAATCACTTTTTGATAATGAAAATTTTTCTCTGTGTTGTTATTACTGAAACAATTTCATAATTGATGTAGGTTGATAGAACTTTTTTTATTGTGTCTACTTATTTTATTTTCCAATTCCCTATTGCTGATAGCTAAATAAATAATAATAAATAATTGTTGGTAATATATCTTGCAAATACGTTATTAAAGGATGCAATTAGGAAGGATTGTTTAATTTCATTATTACAAAATATATGGTACCTGAAGAATAAGCGATTTATAATAAGTTATTGCTCGAGAGTCATATATTCAAAGGCAAATATTCTTTTAGTGCTAATTAGACCATTAAATGTAGATGAACGAAAGTTTCAGATCATGTAAGAAGTATAAAATTACGTATATCTTAACAGATGAAAGGCATATAATAAGTTTTCATTTTTCTCTGCCTCCGCATCTAATCAGCAGAATAATTAGAAGTTGAAGTGGTTGTACTTAAGAAGAAATGAAATGGGTCATCGTTGAGGAATATATGTTTATTATCTTCGCATGCCCTGATTCATAAAATAATGACTTAAGCAACAAACGACACGTCAAAACTAAAGAAAAGAGATAAAACATTTAGCCTATAATGATAATTATTCTAATTTTTATGGTTTTGCTGTTTCCTCTTTTTTTCCAAACAATGCAAAAATATTTCAAATATATTGAATATTATCTCCGTTTCTTTTTTTACTCAACCGCCAAATTCTTTTTCTACCGCAAAAAATTATCATCCCGTTTTCTAAATTTATAGTATTTGAGAATTTATTCCCCATGTGAAATGATTGAAATTTGCGATAGTCATATGATGTGATTGCCTAACTTTTCCCTCCTGATATGTGTGGTAAAATTTAATATAATAGCAATTCCTGAATGTTGCGTGTAAATGTAAATTTACATCAATGCGTAGAGTTTGTGACATTAAATTCGTTTCATATATAAATTCACATGAATATCAAAGCGCGATAGCATTCAGGGATGAAATAAGGACGCACACGCTATAAAAGATTTCATATCTATTGAACGGGATTTTAGATGAATCATTGCGATATATAACTCAGGACGTGAAAGAAAAAAAAAACTGGGAGGACAAAACCATCAGTGAATAAAAGGGTTCTGCTGTAATTCATTTGATGTGGAAAGAAAAGCGAGATTAATTGCTACACAATGCGTGACTATTGCTGTGAAAAAGTTTTATACCACTGAAAATGAGGTTGCTCTATAAACATCAAGGTATAATACTTTCTTTTATGTAATTGATACTCCCAAACGAAAGAAATTAAATGATTCTGTGGTATATGGTTTATAATTTTGTTGCAATTAAAAGGGTTTCCTTTGATTCACACGAGGGGGACAGTTTCATATTCTAATTCCATGGATTCATAACTTTCGTTTCTTTATTCCCAAGTGCTCTTGTGACAGTGGAAAAAGTAGTTTGAGTTTTTCAATTTTTTTTCTCAACTTTCATTGGAAAATAATATTTAAAACAATTTCTCTAAATCTGAATTCGTAAAAATTTTAACTAATTTAAATTAGTGACTGACTTGCTTTTGAATTAGTGACTGACTTGCTTTTGAATTAGTTCAAAACTAATAAATTAGTAGAGTGTTTGTAGTATTAAGTTTAACTAATTCAAAAGCAAAAAGTCGTTCATATTAGTTAAATTTTTCACTATGTTTGCAGTTCAGGCTAATTAATTCGAAGTCTGTAATTGGATTTTTACTTTTTGAATTCAACACACATATAAACGAATCAAAAATATTTCTCCATTCATCATTTACTTATTACTCATATTATTTATTATACATTCCAATTAGAACGCGAAATGCACTATATCATCTGCCGTTTATATTTTAATCTTATCCTTATCTCGAACACTCAATTTTTCACCAAAGTATTACATGGCAATTATATTTTCAATTAAATTTGCAATCTGAACAGTTGAAACATTTACGCTGAAGATTAAAATCCATAATTTTCAATTGGATTTGCATCACTTTAGAAGTTTCAGAATAATATTAATAATAATAATAATAATAAGAAGAAGAAGAAGAAGTTGAATTATGATTTCACAATACTTTCACCGATCATCGATCGTGAAAAAAAAGATCGACATTCACATGTCAATTGGTTTAAAAAAAATGATTGACACATGTAATCATTCATTTATCTCAAGAAGGTAGTTGATTGTTTCACTACTATGTTAAACTAATTATCGGTGGAAAATTTCCAATTTAGAATTAATTTATCACTGCATGGACCTCCTGATGGGGGAGGAAGGGAATAATAATTTTAACGAATGACTCCTTGTTAATTAATCAGATTTTAATTTTATCGTGATGTAAGAAAATGTTGGATAAAAATCTTTAATTTATGATAGTTTGGTATATTTTCTCATTATAATGGATACATCATTTTTGACCTCGCCTTGCGCGCATTTTCTTAAGGAATCTTACGAAAGGAATCGCGCATGGTTATGCGCGCGGGGTGGATTGTAAACGATCGTATGTGAGACCGGAAGTATGTCGCATGTTCGATTCGCAGATATTCTATTGTCCTGTAATATTATCTCTCTCTTTCTCTCTAGTGTCCTCAGTATATATATATGTGCTGGAGTCTAAGCAACAGGTCACATTCTCAAAACGATTGCATGCATTGTTAAAGATCGTGCGAGAGATATGTCTCGAAAACTATTCATATGAGCCTCTAAAAAATAATAATAAATAAATGACCGTGAAATATATTTACTTTTGCAAATACAACTATTTGCTGATGAGAATTATATTGTTAAAATGCGCGCGACATAATAGGTTCGATCCTCATCTTTAATTCACCGACTCATTTCCATATGGAAAAGTATTTACACACCTATGCCTTGATTTCTCATTAAAGGATTGAGAATTTCATTAACGGAAATCTTATTTGAGATACATTTTAAGTTAGAAGTGGTGATTTTGCTTAAAAATCGTTGCTACTGATTTACAATGTGTCAGGGGAACATTTTCATTGTTTTCTAACGAGAGGAGAGATATAATCAAGCGGAGTATGAATTATATACAATGTCACTGATCTTTTGCCTCTCTTGGTATGTTTATAAAAAGGGTTATATACATAATAAGAGAAGCGGATGAACAAGTAAAAACAGATGGACCCGCGGCATCTGAAAGATGTATAGGAAGGACGGGGGGGCACTTATATGGAATACAGGAAGAAGTACCGAGCGGTGGAAGCTCGTTGAAGTGTTTACGACATGTGGTGATTCTAGTAATGGAAGTCAAAGTACCACTGCACCTTGATTATTGCTTTGAGTGATACAAGCCGAGGGATAAAACTTGCTATACATATAGGGTTGTTGCTTCTTTAAGTCTTGAAGGGGATTCTTGTAGGCGTTTATCTAGCGGTCCAAAGCCACCACATCCAGTTTGCCTCTTGTATATATAAATTCAAAAATTTCTATATCTGTTTGCGGTTTGTTTATTGCAACTTTTTCCCCAACCACTTTCCTCCGCACTATACACCATCTTCCACATAACGTGCATTATAACTATCGCTCGAATTAACGAGCACCCTAATCGTAAATCTTGAATTGTAATCAACTATGTATTTTCTTGACTCATAACACTATATCATCTCAACACCTTGTTCCATTTACTAATAATCTTTTTTTTTTGCAATCCCTTCGTAAGAATATGCCTTATTTTCAAATAAAACAAACTATATTCTCTCTCTAACTAAAGCGAAACTATCGATGGTAATTTCATAGTAATGTTGTTTATTGGTATCGATTTTATTGGTAATTATACGCGAGAAAATATTTTCCAGACGGGACTATTTATTGCATCAGTAATCATCGACGAATAGTCATCGAAAGGAAAAGTTTTCGGAAGTTTCAAATTTTAACACTGTTTTGCTGAACTGTTTAGGAAATAGTTATCACATATTTAAAGTTCGCACCGTTTTAATATTTTAAATTAGAAATTTGCAAAATTAAAATTAAAATTAATTAAAATTACGATTAATATGCTTTGGCTAATTTGGACAATAATTTCAAAGCATATGTAGTAAATTAATTAAAAGTTTTAGATGAAGTTAAAATGAAGGAAATATTTTTTCGATCTGAATATTTCGAAAAAAAAAATTACTGACTTGAAAAGCAAAAAAAGGAAACATTTTGAATATTATTACAATTAACTTTCATCTTGAAGAAGAAATAAATTAATTCCAGGTTCGTTTGAACGTTCGGTACTAAATAAAAATATGTTCTGTAAGTCGCATCGAAATGAATCTATTCAGTCATTAAAAAGTTTCATTTCGGAGTAAGAAATATAACAGCAATAATTTTTTTTTTCAAATAAATTTTCAAGTTGAACAAAAATTACTTCATGGACCTTATGTAATCAAAAATTGAAGAAAAAAATAACGAACCTTTTAGGTATGCCTAATCGCCTCTGCCTCATCCAAAGACCGTTGTTTTTAACGATCATCTTTCTGCTAATTTATATTTTAACGATCACCAAACCACGTCACTGATTTTCTTGTCGATTAAATCGTCCCATAAAAAAAAGCACGAGAACAACAAATATTGTTCAACAAGTTGAATACCGATCTGTAAAAGATAACGTCCCACAGACACGATGAACAAGACTCTTTTCCATCAATTGTGAAAAAATTCAAGTACCGATTTACTTTTGATAATTGTTTGTGTTTTGTGAAACACGCACCATCATTGTGGGTTTATTGTACCATCGCAAATCCGTTTTTGTCTCCCTTTTCATGATTAGTGTCATCGCGGTATAAACAAAAAAAAAACTCACACTCGTCTCATAACTTCCTGAGAAAAATTATATACCTTCTCATATCCTTTGCAACTTCATGCCATTAAGTAACTTTTTGCCGTTTTTTTTCAGTATTTCTTTTTTCTCCGTTAATTCTAATTGCACAAAATTACTTTCTTTTGTAAAATGACATTTTTTGAAATGGTTATTTTTTCATGGAAATTTTTTTACTTGGTGACGTTTTGTATATTTTACCTCTAAGCTTTTTTTTATCTGTAAATTTTTTCTGTAACTCTTTCCCACTTTTAACTTGTTGTAATTTTTTGTATAATATTTTATTATTTTTCCACTTTTAAATTCTGTTTAATTCTTTTTTACTGTCTATTTTCGAGTTTAAATTATTTTCGTTTCTAGCTTTTTGTGATTAATTGGATTCTTTTCCTTCTTCCTCCTTCCTGGAGGATGTCTGTTCTTCTTTTAACATTGTTTCTCCCACGAAATTTTTCCCTCCTGTTATTTGTATCTTCTTTCACTGGTTCTTTCCCTTTTTTTTAGTTATTTAGTTTTTTTTCTAGTTATATTTTGACTTCGGGTACACTTGAATTATATTTTATGGAAAAGTTTCGTTTTGGGGGAAATTATTATTTTTTTGAATTCAGGTAAAATGAAATGTAAAATGAATTAATAGGAGATGAATTAATGTGGTGATTTGATTTTATTTTTGAAGGCATTTTTGACAATTTGTCATTGAGGATATAATATTGATTGAAGCGATCATATTGAAATGAAAGGGCCCTTGTCTTGGCGATGGTTAGAAAGCGCATCCGAAGCGTCGGATGGTCAGCATGCGACTGAAGTTTTCGTACCACGTGTACATACAATACAGGTACACAATTTTAACACGATCCACTCTACTCCACAATCACTCCGTTACTCAGCTATAAACGCTAATGAAATTCTACTCTACATTCGTCAGCCACATTCGCGAACATTTCCCCACCCCTTTACTTTTACTCCTTCCTTCCTTCCTATAAATTACATGTATATTCATAATATGCTTCCACTTGACTCGTGAATCTCAATAATATAATTCCTCCTCCCATGTGAACAAGTTTCATCAGGGTTGATTCCACTTTCAAAAGTTGTTAAAACTTTCTTTTCTTAAAATTTTTTATTTTTACTTTCGTGCGAAAGTTCCAAATTCAACCTTCGATTTTTATAATTGCGAATTTTCGTCTTATGCGCAACTTTTTCATTTTACTATTATAAAGTATAGTTATTGTCAAAAGGGATTAATTTTTCTCTACTAAAAATATAGGCACTTTGAATGAAAACTACATGAAGGAAATTTTCCTCTTCCTTGAACTTCAAACATGAGTAAGATATGTGTCTTCATCATATGGTACATAATAAGAGAAAATTATTCTATGCACAGTTAATTATTTTGATTCGTCCGGTGTGGTTAATGACGTAAACTATAATAAGCATCGTGTGCAAATTTGCACATTTATCCATGATTTTATTAGGTACTTTATTCGAAAAGCCAGATAATTTACTGAATAGAATTTTAAGATATTTTACATAAAATTATAATAATATCTCGACTTTTGGTTTGTATTTTAAAATAAATTATATTGCGTCATTTATATATCAATTTCAATTTTAATTAAAGCAAATAAGAAATAGGAAGAATAAAAAAATTTTTCAAGAACAGTACTTAGAAGATATTCAAAAATAAATGCCTATATACAGGTTGCAATTTAAAATAATTATTAAACATTTAATTTAATATTGTAATAAATGATTGCTCGGTGTGTGTGGCGTTAAATGAAAACTAATTTCATGGAATGCCTTTTCAACAACACTTACCGTGTTACGCTTAATTATAAAAAGCAATATTTATACATAATATCTGCATATTTCAATGCTTTTTCAACGGTATTTTAATCTTTGAAAATTATTTTCCTTTGGAGGCCACGGTATTAGGGGAGAATTTATATTTTCTTTATGAACACTTATTAATATAAAATTATAAATTGTAGATTATTCTTCAGAGTTTTACTCTACGATTCACTTGAGGAATGATTATTTAATACATATTGTACACTTCCAAGCAAAAAAAAGAATTAACCCGCCTTGTGTTATAATATTCATTCCAGGGAAAGTTATTATCAATTTAAAATTAAAAAAAATAATTAACAGTTACAAGTTATTTTGTATTTAAGGATTATATAGTTTTAGATATAAATTTTCTTTTAGGAAGGGTGTCTATTTATGAGGACTTCCTTAAGAGAATATATATTTCATTTAACGGTATTTTGTATATATTTTTATTGCGTATGAATGAACTCATTAAAAAAAGTGGGCCAACCTCTAAATACAAGGAGTATGTTCTTTCTAAGGCATGAAACACGTATTAGCCTTCTAATTAACTCTACACACCCGAGCGAATTAAGCATTTTTTCTTCTTTTTTTTTTTACCAATAGTTAGTCGCGGGAAAGTGATTTACAGTGTTCAATCTGCTTCCTTTTGTTCTCAAGCGGTATTTTTCAAAAATACTTATTTAAACTATTCTGAAACTTGGTAAAAATCCCACAGAACTGTCTGTTGTTTTTTAAATCATGGCAACTGTTAACTTAGCAACGGTTACCATGGCAACTGTTAACTTAGCAACGGTTACCATGGCAAAAGTTACCATAGCAACGGCTACCATGGCAACAGTTATCATAGCAACCGTTACTATGGAAACTATTACTATGACAACCGTTTTCAAAGAAAATTATTTCGCTAGCGGTTGTTATGGTAACCGTTTCCATGAAAACAGCTACTATGGCAACTGTTGCTGCGGTGGCAGTTACCATAGCAACCGTCAACATACAGTTATTTTTTTACTCAAATATGTTAAATACTTAAAATACTTACACATATTTTTAATTATGAGATAGAAAAATAATTTTTTTGAAATTGATTGAAATAAAATAATGAATATAATTGAAAAATTATATTCGGCATTAAGTAAAATTTGAACGTGATAGGTCGGATGATGTGAACCCGGAAAATGGCAATTGTTAAAGGGTGAAATCAAAATTGGATCAGTTTTGTGCAAAAGATAAAAATTCCACAAGTACATTGAACTGAGAAGCACTTCTACAAAGTAGAAGATAAAGATGAAAAAAATTTATATATAATAGTAATGTACGTTCATCAGGCATCCGTGACGGGCCTGTCTTCTTTACGCGTTCGTTGTACGGCGTTTTATAGAACCGTAATGATGATTCGGTCGTGCTCTATTGATCGCGTAATCGATTCCCAGTGAACAATCGTGTCATTGATCATTGCTGCATCCGGAAGTATAAGCACAATTTACAAGCGACATCCTATCGCGATATACATATATATATATATATATATATATATATATATATACCTACTCTGTTCCTTGAATTTCCACATCTTTAAAGATGTGGTTTTCTCAATTTTTATACAATGTTGTTTCACGACTTACTTTGACCATTACAACAATTTATAAAGATTTCTTGTATTGGTGTTTTGCAAAAATATTTTACACTTCAATACCTATAAAGATGGATGAGAAATCTTTTTCTTCTTTCAATAATACGGAGAAATTATGATTTATTATTAATAGTAAGAAGAAAAAATTATTTCAAAAAAAAAAAGTTGCATATTTTCGTGTGAAATGAAAGTGAAAAGTTGAGAATTGAGAATGTAAATGAAACCATTACTTTCTATGGAGGGACTTCGTGAAAATAATGGAAACGATTACAAATCGCGATTTGTATTTTAATAAAGAATATAAGCGAATACGCAAATTGTTATCGGCATCAAACTTCAATTATCTGGAAATTCTCCAAACCAGTAAAACACCATCTCGGCACAATCCTTTGTCTTATCAAAAGACCATTGTTTCCTAGACTACTGGCATATATCGACTTTCTTACACATACTTTTTGTTCCTAATCTTCACATAGAGCAAATATTTGCATTTCTAAGACGTATAAAACTTGATTAATTCTTAACAGAATGAACTATTTAGATTCTAAATTATATTTTTTTTCATCCGCAAAGGAAATGAATTAATTGGAAGAAATGAAAGAAAAAATTATTTTGCCATTCATTCACGGTCAGTTAATTTTTCTATTTACTTGAAGCGCTCATCAACGCCTTTGAATATTATATTATTAATTTGTACGCATTCGAATATGAAGAGAGCTAATGAACTTTTATTCTTCTACACTCGGAAGGAAATGAAAAATTAACAAAACTAAAAAAAAAGGTTTGAATTAAATAAATTTTCTTCCAATTGTCACGAGAAGAAACTTTTAAACTTTGTGTCAAAGGAAATGTAAAAATGTAAAAATGTAAAAATGTACTTCTTGAAAAAATTGGAAATGGTTTAAAAATGAAGGTAAAAATTTTCTGAAAGGGAACAATAAGGAGTTGGTAAAAAATTTAAGCCAGACAGGGATAAAAAGTGGAGATGAGTAAACGTTGTGAATTTCTAAGACAGAATTTCTGGAACAACATAAGAGGTCCTGAAGACACTAGATAAAAAAAAGAAGATCGTGCTGCTTCAACAACCACTTTATAGGAAATTCTATATTTAGAGAACAAAGTTACGCACGAGAGATGAATTTGCATATATACACTCAGAAAACTCTTTTTATTAGAAGAATAAAAATTCATTACAGTAATTTTTTTTTCCGCAACTTTTTAAAATTTTTTGTTTCTGATTTTATAAACTTTCTGCGATATATTTCTCAAAAAAATTTTTCCATAGGTTTTTTTCCTATTCAAAATAGTTTCGAATTCTCACAAGAGGAAACTGAATTTAAACTTCCTATAGGATCCACTTTCGCTATATAGAAGATAATTTGTATCACTTTATATCTCTCACACTGATGGATCATATATCTTTATGCCTCGTTTATCTCTCACTAATTTGAAAAATACACGGTGAAAGGACTAAAACACTCCTTTAAAAGCTTAGAATTTGTTTGATTAATGCTTACGTGAGGATGGTAAAGGAAATTTTATAAGAAAGGTGTAATCTACTGAAATATCGAATTATCTCAAAAAGTATATATTATTCAAATTATCGCAAAAGTAAATAAATCATTTTTGACAAAAATCTGACATTTAATTTGCTCTGATGATTCTCATAAACATCAATTTCCTTCAAGTGAAAATATATATATATCGAGATTTAATTTCAATTTTAATTGGGTGTGTGTCAAAACAAAATTGTCCAATATCTTCTCAATAAACTGGTTTCACGAACAGAAAAAATTTTCCATAACTACTAAGCTGATTCAGTTTAAATTAGATTTTTTCTATTTAGATTAAACAGATTTTATTATTTTGCCCATATTAAAAGTGGTATTAATAATACGGAAAAAGTGTGGATTACATTTTTCGTTTCGAAGAACGTTAAGGGATCTAAAATTTTATTATATAGATACAAAGTCTGTAAAATCGTAAGAGCACTTTTGCGAAGCAACAGGTTTGATTCCATTTATCGAAAAAAAAATCCAATTTTATTTCATTGACGAGATGAAAAAAAATGTATATAAGCCCTCAAGTTTTGCATATATCGGAATTTCTATTCGTATTCGAAAAAAATAAAGGTTGTAAGACCTGTTTTTGATGTGTCTTGTCCCAGAGCGTCCTCTGAAAACCAGGAATATAAAAGTACTCCAGTCTTTGTTCGTTCGTTGTCCAAGGCAGACGGATTCAGAATAATTATTTGCAAAATCATTTCCAGAAGACAACAAATACAGGTTAGAAAAAATCTGACTTCTTACATTTTTTAAAACGAAAAATTTAAAATATTTTTGTATATAATCAAGAAAAATTGTGTGCAAGCTTAATAAATTATCCCAAATGGGAATTTCTGATTCCTGGTGTGAGAAAAATTATTCTTATTCGAATTTTCCATTTTCCCTGAACAGAATGTTAATCTTCTGGCTCATATTTCTACTGCCACTAACAACAAGAGCAGAGGAATCACATCAAAGTAGTTACACTTTGGAATTGAGAAATGGCACCTTGGAGAGAGTAATGTCCGGTCAACAACCAATTGAGATTCTGGACCTTTCGAACATGCAAATTAAATTCATCAAAAGAGAAGCCTTTGACGAACTGAAGAATCTAAAAACTCTAACGTTGCGAAATAATCTTCTCACATCACTTCCAGAATTCATCTTCTCGAATCTTTCAAACCTCGAGCATCTTTGTCTCGCTGAAAATAAAATCAACACTCTCGACAATATTTTCGTTGGTTTAGATAATCTCAAAGAATTGAATATATCGTGCAATCCTTTGAGACATTTGAGAAGAGGACAATTTTTTGGTCTGCCGAATAATGTGAATATTTACACTAGAGGCAACATTTTTTGGAGTCTGAGTACAATGCTTTTTGAAAATCCATTTTTAAAGGAGAAGGACAATTTTGTGGAGGTTGAGAAAGCAAGATTCGATGACGATTGGGAGGAAGATCAAATGGCTGAGGCCAGAAAATTGGATACTTTGGAGAGGGAAATTTTCTCTGGTTCGAAGATGCATGTCTTTCCGAAGGAAACACAACCTCACATTGATAAGAATGTTCGTGTTAAACTTTGCATGGAGGATGGAATTGTCATTAGTCTTGAGATTTGTGAGAGGGAGGAGAAAATCGACTCGAGATGTAGTGAAGTCAAAATTGACTATGAAGAACGACAGGTGAGCCTTTTATTTTTCGATCTTTATTTCCAAGTGTACTGAGATTATTTCTAAAAATTCTAAACTGAAATATTCAAAAATACACCAAATAGTGGAATTATTTGACGGTTATTTAAAAAAAATTTCTCTTATTAAAATATACCCCAATTTGTCAGGTAAATCTCCGCGGATTAGGAATTAAGGATTTCGATGAGGATTGGTACAGACTGCAGAAATTGCCGATTCATGGAATCGATCTCTCGAACAATGAAATTCAAGAAATCTCGAAGGAACTTCTGAACGATCTTCCAGGTGATTTGGCATACGTTAGCCTCGTGGAGAACAGAATTAGAAGATTGACAGGGCAAATAATTGACAACAGTCATCTCAAGGTATTGAGCTTGAAGGACAACCTAATTGAAGAAATTGAAGACAAGACATTCGAAAATACAAGATTGAATGGCCTTTACCTGAGTGGAAATCGATTGGAGAATCTTAATTTTATAAAAGATTTGCCCTCAACTCTAACGGAATTGGTCATCAATCGCAATCTCATTCAATCAATTCCTGATGGTATTTTCACGAAACTTACAAATCTCATGTATTTAAATCTAGCGAGAAATAATATTCCCAATCTACAATCGGACATATTCCGTGGATTGAAATCACTCCAGATTCTCATTTTGACGAGAAATTCATTGGGGAACATTGCCCCTGGTTCATTCAAATTCCTCAAGAATTTGAAAACTCTTTATCTTTATCACAATTCTATTTCGAATATCGAGACAGGTGTTTTTGATAATTTGGAAAAATTGCGAAATCTAAATCTTGCTTTTAATAAAATTGAGAAAATCACGTCGCAAATGTTTGCGAAACTACCAAAATCATTGAATTTCCTTCATCTTGATTTTAATAAAATTGAATCCCTACAGCCAGGCAGTTTTATCGAAGTTCCAAGATTCTCGTTGTCCTTGGATGGAAACAAGATAACGAACATCATGCCAGGCACTTTCAATTTGCCAAACCTTCAGGATCTTTATCTAAAGAATAATTCCCTGACGACTTTAAAATCAGAATCTTACGAGGGTTTGCCGAGATTAAAACGTCTTTGGCTATCGAACAATAAAATCAACATTATTGATCAAGGTGCGGCACGTAGTTTATCGTTGCTTTCAATTTTAGATATTTCCAAAAATCCCCTTCAATGTTTGAAGAATGGTGCATTATTTGGTCTACCAAAATCAAGAGCAAGTTTTGTTTACATCTCCGATAATTGCATTGATTTAATTCAAGGTGGTGTTTTTGATGATTATTCCTCTTAATAATTATTCTCTCTCTCTGTGATCCGAAAATGACGAATGGAAATTAATTTTTAAGCTTCTTGACAAAAATATTTGTGATATCACACTCGAAATATGAAATTAATGTAAAACGATTAAATTACTTTGAACTAAAACTGTGTTGTAAAATAATTTTTCAACATCCTATGGAACGATAAATTACCGAACTTAAATTATTATTATTACTACTCTTACAGAATTAAAGTAATAAAAAAAGTTTCCTGAAAATCTGAGGAAAATTTATAGAAAATTTGAAGAAAATTGATTGTTAAAGAATAACAGAACAACGTCCTTAAGGAAAAGTTCTTTTTTTCACTACATAATGGCTTTTCTTATAAACCTTAAAGAAGAAATTAAAATTTGATAGATGTGATTTTAATTATCTCGCGTTGAAACTCAAGAGCGTAAATTACGCTACTAACAGTAGTTGAAGAAAAGAACAATTCATCACGCTCTTATACTCAAACTATAAAACTGATTTAACATTTATCTTTTAAATCTTTAATACTTGACAGTTTATCATAAACTTATTATAATTATTACACATTTATATAACTTCCTGTCTTCAAAATGCTCCGATTTCAAAGCAATATTAATGGAGATTTACCTTTAGCGAATATCTCAACGAAAGTGAAATATTTTTCTTTTTTTAATTACCAACTGTGGAAGATTTTCCCTGTTATAAATTTATACTTATATATAATCCACACTCATAAAGTACTTTTCAATCAATTATTTATCGAAGACGAAGAAGAAAAAGAAGAAGAACTAGAAGTCATGAACTTTCTCCAATTTCGATCGAATTTAATAGTATAACATCCTACAATCTGATTGACGTGTACGTGAGGAATATAAAGCGAAAAAGGTGAAGGCAAAAAAAAAACAAAAAAAAAAGCAAAAATTTCCTAGAAAAATTTCTGCGTCTAATGGCCTTGACTTTCTCGCCAGACCTCCACCAGAGGTTTGATCCTGAATCCCTCTTGAGTCCTGAACTTAAAGGCGTTCGCGATCTGGTAATGATCGTCACGTCGAGTAATCCGTGAGAGGCAAGATCGTGTTCGTGGTAGATTATAAAGGAGAAAAAAAAATAGAAGAAGATGAGAGCATGACATGGTCTCTAGAATTTTCCTCTTCACTATATCCAAACATCGAATGTTACTGATTACGTCATGTGCTATCCTATCTATAATCAATCGAATCGATAAGTTCCGGAACAGAAATATTCATCAAAAATATCAATTTGCCGATGAGGAAATTAATTTCTTTCCGGTACATATACGTTCAAAGTTGAGACGAGAAAATTACCATATACTTATTTTATACATATCAAAGAAATTAAGTCGTGAATTTTTATCTATTTCTCGTTAAATGACTTAACTAATATTCTATATTTAATTCAGCAATTAGATTCAATTATAGAATTTATATGCGGGGAAAATATAAATAATTGTGAAAGCGAAAAACGTGGCAACCTAGCTGGAAACTAATAGCACTGGGATTGCTTAACCTAAACGATCGTGAAGTCAGGACGTCACCAACTGAGCTACGCTATGATTGATTTATTATTTTACTTATTTATCATTTGTTTCCAAAAGATCAAAACAATTTTATTGTTCCATCTTCTGGAAATCAAGATTCCCGGTATTAAATCGCGAAGTGATGCGAATTAGGAATTTTATTCTTCGAGATCAATTTCCCCGAATGGTAAGATTGCATTTCACTTTAAAGATCGTAAACTTTTTATTGTTGTGATTTTCATATTTCGAAAAATACCTTCATCGAAATAGTGTCAATTAATTATTATCTTCTTCTTCTTCTTCTTTCTATTCCTCATTTGTGGATTTGTAATTTTGATGCTTTAATGTTGCATGACTGTGGAACTTTAGCTGCGACGGTAATTGAATAAAGCTTCCTCATAATTGAGTGTCTCATTCCACAGCATCTTGTATCGGGTTTAATGATTCTCACGTCAGTTCCGACACGCTTTTCAGGAACTTCAAAGTCAGGGTGTATATATATATATATATAGGGAAAGATGGAAAAGAAAAGAGGAAGAAGAAGGCGAAGAAGTTCTCACATACCGAGCGCTTCCCGTTCCAGAGCGAAGGTCTCGAGCAATTTCGTGGCATTGACACCAAACTCTCGTGTTCCTAACTTCCGGTCTCTGTTCATACGAAACAAATTTTACGCTTTTTTTCTCTTCTAACAACTGACGAGAAGATGACAGCCATTCTTCTATAACAAGTTCCGTAAAATTAATTCCCTTTTCAGTCTATTTAGATTTTTTTCAACTCTTCCAGATTTTTATCAACGGCAAGTAATTCCAATGATTCGAAAGTTTTTAAATTGAAAATAAACTAAAATTACTCTGGAGTTTAATCGTATTTGTTTTTTTTAATTACATGGAAAAAGGTGTGTGCATTAAAAATGCCGTTTTTGTTTCTAACTTGGTATTGTGAGATGTATGTGAAATATTAGCGGAATGACTTTATTATTCCTGCGACCGTGAAAGTGATATTTTGTATATATATATATTGTCTGCGTATAGGATTTAAAGATTGTTGGAGCTTACCGAGAGAGACCAATAGAACATTAAGCTTACATCAAGAGTTCAACAAGAACATCATGTGGATACCATCTTCTTAATGACTGTGCGATATTACGAAGACACAAGCCATTATGTGGTTTTATCGCTGTTTTATCATGTGCTTCTTCTCTCAACTCTGTATATATACGCGCGAGAATAATGATAGAAATTGATGGAAAAGAAACTCTAAATGGATCCGTAATATGCCTTCATAAAAAAAACTTACTAATTTATTCACTTCATAAATTTCCATTTTTCTTCATCCAATGTTGATTAAAATATTGTCAGACAAACAATTCAAAGAGAATTAATAACATTTTATTAAGATTATAATTACCTTTTGATAATAATTAACTATTTATTATCTAATTCAATAATAGTTTCAAAAATAGTAGTTTCAAAAAAAAATTAATACAGGAGAGAAGAAAATAACAGGAAATAAAATAAAACCAAAAATATAGACAAAGTTTTGACAAAGAGAAGAAACAGAGTAAGTTTGGAATAGCCACGTGGTGAGGACGTTCGATTCAAGTGCCTTAGGTTCGGCGTTCGATACCCCCTGGAGTTGAATATTTTTCCAATATTCCCAACATCATCGACAGAAGAAAAAAAATTGAAGAAATAGAAGAAGAAGGAAGAAAAAGAAAGAAGGAACAATGGAAGAAACCAATATAAAAAATAGAACAATCGATAATGGGAACAACAGGAAAAGTAAGGAAAACAAGAAGAAAAAATTAGAAAAAAATTAAAAACAAATTTGCAACAAATAAGCAAACGAAATCAATACAAATAAAGACAATAAAATTTGCAAGCGGAATGTTTCTTCTTCTTCTTCTTCTTTCTTCAGTACAAGTAACATTGATTTATGATTGTTGTTGGGATGGAACAAAAGACGCTTTAATTTGCATTCAAATGGGAAGAAAAAGAATAAGAAATGAAAGTGCGAGGCACTCACATAATCTTGTAAAAAAGTCATCGTTCCTTACTTACAGTGAAGAGTTCGAAGCATCAATATAAAAGCAAAATGCAAACGACTATTTATGTAGTTATAAGATGACGAGTAACAAGCCGCTTGCACTCAAGCATAAAAACAGAGCGATCAATTATTTATCCGTTTATATATATAAACATACAGGCCTCTTGCATTTGTACTACAATCTTATATGGTATAAGGCTCTTATTTCACTTATTTGCCGCGCAGTTAAACTAAATAGCTTCGATTTTTCCATTCTAATATAGCTCTCATTTCGAACAATTCTTCTTCAAAATCGTTGCCTATAGTTTTTTCCCATGATCTATATTTTTTATGGACAAAGAAATCCATATTTCAAAAAGAATCAGTTTTCATATTTTTTTTTTTATAACAGAAGAGAAGTATGTAGAAAGAAGAAGATAAAGAAGAAACGATTGATTAACATAATGTATAGGTTTTAAGGAAAAAGAAATAAACTTTCTCCGTTCATTTGCAATATATAGTGAGAATTATCACTTATTAGGAAGTGAATTTTTTATTTTACTTTGTTACGTGCGAAATATATATTATTTCCATTATTCACGTCCACACAAGTACATATATTTTTTTTTATATAATAATAGTAATAATAATAATAATCATTGATTCATTGACTTCATTGTCGATTCAATTCGTTGACTTCATTGTTTTATTAATAATATTAATAATAATAATGATGATGAAAATAAGAATAATTAGGAAAAATTATTTTTTTCAATAAGGAAACTATATTAATTAAATTAGTAATTAGTAGTCCACTAAAGATTAGTCATGCTTGACCACAAATTAGTGAAAAACGGTTAGTAAATCATTTAATGACAAATCGGCGCTGTTTATATAGTCAAAAAGTGATTAATTCAGAGAGATTTTGAAGAGACATTTTGAAGAATGTAGTTTTTAGTCAAAAAAATTAGTTTTCAATTTCATCTTATCGCTTATATGACTAATTGAAAAATTCTTAACAGCATTTTAATCATTCATGCGGCATTAAAACGGTAAATTTTCATTAAACTTGATCGTTAAATCTATTTTTATGAAGAAAGATATATATGACTATGGTAATAGTCTTTGGTATTCCGCAAAGATGGAACATAAAATTTTCTTGATTAACATGAGATACTTTAATTCATAACATTTATATTTTATTTATAATAACTTTTATTTTTACCCCCTGGTGCTTATTATTTTTATTAAATTATAATTTTATCTCAGCACTAAATATTGTCTTCTTTTATTCATTTTTTTTTTAAATTAAAAACCACTTAAAATGGGTTAAAAAATATTATACATATATTTTAACCAACTGAACAACGTTATTTAATGAAAACAGGAAAAAAACAAATTGTCAAGAAATAAAAATGATTTGAAAGTGTCAACAGAATCGAGAACAAAGACTAGAATATTTTAACGGTTTGTGCAAACAGTATGTCCATTTTATAATGGAAAAGTCATGTAGGGTCCTCTCTATTTGAAGGGAAAAAATAACGGTATTGAAGTCAACGAAGTGATATACTAACGGGACAATTTTTTCAAAAAAAAAGTGCAATTTTTTTTACCCTCGACAATAATCACATCAGTCAAATTTCAATAGATGTTTCGAAATGATGATAAAAAAATTAAATTATATAAATCGTTTATAAAAACGTAAATCTTACTTAACGTTTTTATATTACAATAATTACAACTATTGAAATATTTGCCGACTTCATAATATTTTGATTTTATAGAAAATTTATGCAACTTAGTGAGAATTTGATATATATATATGTATTATTATTATTAAAGCATGTCGCGAGAAATAAGAAGACATGTCTTGAAATTAGAGAATATGGTTGCAAAATTTCTTTGAAGGTATTTCACTCTGCCCGCGGAGCACACACATAACACGAAAAACATAAGGAGACATCATGCGATTTCAATCCGCACACATATGTTTATAATAAACCACACAAGCGAGAGATTCATGTGAATGATGATGAAAAAAAGCAGAAAAATAAGAAGCGAAGATCTAGATCTGAAAAAAAATTTTCAATGCACATTTGACACGAGTGCAACTTGCAAACACGTGTTTTCACCTGTAAAAGAAAATTCCTATTTCCGCATTCTATAATGTCATGTGTTGTGAGATCACGAGGATATAGACTTTTTTTTCTTCTTTTTCCCTTTAAATTACCATAAGAAAGTCATATACTATTTGACTGACAAGAAAATATGGTGAATTCTTATATATTATTATAATATGTATACATATATATACCTTGAAGGGAATTTTGCAACACTCGAAATGAAAAATGGCAAAATGCAATTTAAAGTTGGAAAGAATATTCTTCTTGTACTTAAAATAGAATTAAAATTTGCCTTGGCAGATGAACTTGATTTATTTACTTACAATTAATTTTGGCCTAAAGAATACTTTTACTACTTAAAATTAATTTTTACCTGAAAAGAATACTTTTACTACTTAAAATTAATTTTACCTGAAAAGAATACTTTCAATACTTAAAATTAATTTTTACCATTCAAGAATACTTTTACTAAGCCTAAAATTAATTTTTACCTGAAAAGAATACTTTATCTACCTAAAATTAATTTTTATATGAAAATAATATACTTCTTGAAAATTAAGTTTAAAATTTTTAGGAAATTAAATTTTATATTTAATTGTATCCATTAAATTCACGTAACTTATATGTAATTATGTAAATTGCGTTTATAATTCGCGACACTAAATTTACAAGAGATCTCACTTGTTTTAGTAATGAATAATCTTTTCAGTTTAAAATCACTCGTATAATTTCATGACTAATTTTTCTTTTTCATAAATTTTTTTTAACGCTAATATAATACTTTTTAAAAGTAGGAAGTTGATTTTTTTGTTTTGTCGAAAAATCTTGTACATCTTCAAACTTTCACTGACGAGCCGACAGTATATTGAAATTCACGTTTCGGCTCGTTTACTTGTTTGCTACATAAATCACAAAGTAGAAGAAAATTTCCATAACACTTTGTGTGCATTCATTGACTAAAATATACAACAGTTAAAATCCTTTTAGGATCTTTTAGAGATCTCAAAAGTCTATTTCGCACAATATGCGTGAGAATTTTTTCACATTTTACGTAATTTTTCGTTTATAAACAATTTTTTTTTTAATTTCCATGTATAATTATTAATTAGCAATGAGTATTATTAGATAAAATAAATTAGAATTATTTCTAACTTTATAATCTCTAATTAAAATCTCTTAATTGAAATTGAAATTAAGCGATTTTAATATTCAATTTTAATTATATTAAATCATATTTATAGATACAAGTGACGATCAAATTAGGCAAATTAAAAATTTGTTAATTTTTAATTTGCATAATAGGTATTTTTTGAGAGGAAGTGAAAATTGAAAAATAAATATTGAAAAATCCGTTACTATGATTTTGTAATTATATAGTGTTATCATATCTATTTAATGGTTTGAGAAGATAAATATCGGGAAAAGTATTTCAGTTAGTAGCATATGCGATAGGTCAGTGAAGAAAAATTGATGCAAAGTAATTATTCTAATTATATATGCGTATTCTACGAGGTCAGGACCGTGAAAACTGAAGACTATATCATCTTAAACTAGAAGCGAAAGCGAAAGAAAGTATACCTACATTTATTTTGTTTTGAAAATTTTTTACATTTCTCGAAACTGATAATAATCATGCACTATTGATCTCTCATTTTTTTTTATTTCTTCAATTACTTTTCTATTTTCTAATAGGTCAATTATTTTCCCTCGATCTTCCGCAAAAATCTTTTATACGTCTTAATATATATTTCTCACACATATATATAATTTTAGAAAATAGTATCAATTTTCAATATTCAGTAAGGAAAAATTGAAGAATTTATTTTTACTCTAATATAATAATTAAAAAGTAATGGGAT
Source organism: Leptopilina clavipes (assembly GCA_001855655.1). Lineage (NCBI taxonomy): Eukaryota > Metazoa > Arthropoda > Insecta > Hymenoptera > Figitidae > Leptopilina > Leptopilina clavipes. The sequence continues at coordinate 20,603 of JUFY01023880.1, read as the reverse complement.
ATTAATTTTATTATCTTTCAATTATTATATTAAATATTTAAAAGTTTATTTTAATTATACATGAGATTGAAAACGAGAAAATAATCGAAAAACAACTTAAATTATCTTTTAATTAAAAAAGAAAAAATAAACAATTACAGGATAATAAGAAAATTAAAGCGTTTAACCATTAATGTATCGTTTTATTGAATTAATTTTTCTTTGAAAATATAACAAATATTACAGACGAGTCAGTGAAAGACAAATTGAAAATAAAAATCTATAAACTATTTTATTATGAACAATATATATATATTTATATATATATATAAATAAATCAATGTAGCTGATTTTTTTCTTTTCCTTGAAACCATTTCTCTTCCGCTTAAATCAATAAGCATAAAAAAATATCCTACTTACTTTTTATACATAATATAAAATTTATAAAGTAATTGTTTATAAAGTAAAAAATGCCGAATGGCTAATAAACATTATCCAAACAAAAAAATAAAAGAAAATCTTCATAGTAGAAATGCAAAATTAATAAACCATTTTTTTTAATAAAATATAGGAATCACAGCATTCTCGCCTAGTCCTATCGTCTGCCTCTTTCGTTTTTTATCACTTTTTTATCATTTTTTTTATCACTTTTTTTCACTCTTCCCTCAATTCTTTTTACTCGAATCACACATAAATTAATTTTTATATTTCTTTGTATATATAACATGTAAAAAGAGTGCAATTTTTAAATTAAAATTAAAAATTATTTTATTGTAATATATATATCCAATTTTTCTTTTTACTTTTTAAAAGATAAACTAATGAAAGTAGAAAGCAAAATAACAATGTTTTGAATAATGCGATTAACAATAACATACTTTGACAATTGAAATTTTCGCACTTTTACAATTACGTGAAAGAAAATTTATAATAGATATTTATATAATTTTTTTTTGTTTTGTTTTGTTGTTGTTTAACAAATCGTTGTGACATCTCACGTAATGAATGATTATTTAATGAAATCTTTAAGGATTGTTGGGACAGTTGCAGTCGCAAGCACATGAACGACGCATTCGTTTGTTACGAGGATGGGCAGTAAGCGCATCGGGAATTGAACGAACAGAACGTGGCTGAACATCTAAAAAAAAAGAAAAATTATTAGTTATTTAAAAAAACGTGCTATTATTAAAATTAACAACTCAATAAATAGTTGAATATTTCAGCAAAATTAAAAAGAAGTCTTAAAATACTAAACGTCAGCAAAAATTTTAACCCATGTTTTTTTTTTTTGATAAATTTTACTTACAATGGGGACGATTTTCCTCTTGTACTTGTTGTAATTTCTGAGGTATTTGAGCTTGCAGAATAGAGTGTTCCGGGCGATGTTGCTCTTGTTGTTCATGATTATGTTGCTCATCATGCTGTTCAGATCCTTGATTGTCGGTTACGATAGCTCTGGCTTGAACAGGAATGTCAATTGAATCCACAGCTCTTAAAGGAAGAGAAATTCTCGAAACTGGCATTGCGCGACCTTCCACAACCTATAAAATCGAGGAATTTGTTAACAAACAAAATTATTATAGTAAAATCATAGTTTATTATCATCCAAAGAAAAAATTGTTTCTTGGATAAAAAATAGTATACAATTAAAAAATAGGAGAATAAAATCAACGTAAACAAATTACGCCGACTTTTTTTCCATGTTGCTTACGATATTTTCTATTCCAAAGACTCAAACGTGGCGATCTCAGATAGCAGACTACAGAAAATAAAAGTCATTCGTACGGTCAAGCAAATGAATGACTTCACTTATCGTTTGCATATCTAAAAGTGCCATATTCTTGCCTGTGAGATGAAAATGTATTTTCCCTACATTCTTTTTTTTTCTTTATTTCACTAAAAATATTATTCAAAGGTCTTTATTAATTTTTTGTTAATTAAAAAAAAATTTATTAACCTGGTGAATCATACGACGAACATCACCGGCCGTTGGGAAACTTCTTTCCATTTCTTCTGCATGATCTTCTGGTACATGGAATGGTTTAGCCTCCGATTGTTGTTCAGAACTTTCACCTTCTCGTGGCGATCTATCTTCCATACTTCCATGTTCCAAAAGATTCTTTAATTGAATTGGAAGTGAAAATGGTCCCAGTGAAATTGCACGAACACCTTCTGGGAAGGGTTTGAATTCTTGTTCCTTTGGCTAAGTGATTAGAAAAAATAGATTTATTTAGAATCAAGCGTTTCATTAATTTGAAAATTAATTTAAATAAAAGAAAATGTATTTTCGAATAAAAGAATATTACCTTGAATTAAATAATATTTTTTTAAATCAAAGAATATGTGATTTGAAAATGATTTTCAACTTTCTTAATAAAAACTTCTTTCTGTAATTTCTAATCAAACTTTTCGTTTACCTTGACCAAGTTTTTGTATTGAAAAAATATTCAACAATACAAATGTAATCAAAATATTATTAACTTTTAATTGGTTAACAATTTTTTTGCAATAAATACGTGAATATGTATATAAATGATATCTTCTCATGAACATTGACCTCGACTTTGTAATTATCCACATTTAAATCATATGATGATAAAAAAAAATTTTTTTCCTAGAAAATACACAATAATTACAATCAGAAATAATCGAATCTTTTTTAAAGAAGAAAAAAATACGAATGTTTAGTTTATCCTTTTGCTCGATTCTCACAGAGTAATTTATCGATAATTTGTTTTCCTGCAACTCATTATATTTAAGATGCCAACAAAGACGGCAAAAGAAAAAGAAAAGATTAGAAATTACTGTTGATTGCATAAAAGTACAAAGACCTGTTAGATAATAAAACTGTCATTGCTTACAAATCATTTTGTACTTCCATCAATATTGATAAAACTATAAATTTTTATTTTTTCTGACTAAGCAAAAAAAAAAAGTAATGAGTTAGTGGAAGAAAATATAATTTTCAAATGATAAAAAAAACTTTTTACCTCTTGACGAGCTTCTTCGGCAACAGGAACAGGGAAAATTTTTGAATCTCCCATGATATGTTGAATGATATTTTTAATTTCCATGGGAACTTGTTGAACAATTCTACGAATTTCTAATGGAATTCCATGTAATGGAGATCGCTGTCTTTCTTGTGGAATTTGAGGGGGTCTTTGATCAGCCTGTGGTGGCATCATTTGTGGATTCATTCTGTGCTCTGGCATTTGAGGTTCCTGAGAATTTGATGGTGGCGGTGGTGGTGGCACCATTGAATCGCCTTGCTCATTAGCATGATACATTGGTGGTGGGAAATTCATGGCAATAATATGCTCCTGACGTGGTTCTTGTTGACGCAAAGGTCTCATTCCACGTAACGGGAAATGTCTCAGTTCAATTGGAATTTGACGCATTTCAATCTGTAAAAAAAAAATTAATTTCTATACTTTAAGTTTACTTTACTTTACTATAGATTAATTTGATCCAGTCGAAATTGGAATTAGTTCCAGGGGAAGGAAGGAATTTATTTTTAAATCTTCTGAGTAAAATTGATTCTTTTTGGTAAAATTCAATAAAATGGAATTAAAGTCTCTTACTTGTTCAACAACGGGTTCGTGATGATTCATTGATTGAGCAGGTGGGGACATACGTGGGGGTTTCATTTCCATATTAATATGAGGTAGATTGCGTAGTTCCGGTGGCAAAACTCCAGCTGGAATGTGATTAAATCCTCTGGGATCACTCAATGGAAGTTGTTGCATATCTGGAACCTGATATTGAGTATGAAGTTGGTACTGATGATAATTGGAAGTTGGTTCCTGGGGTTGAACAGGAATCTGAACTGTTCCCAAAGGCACGATGATTGGTGTCATCATTTCTTGGTCTTGTTGTCTGGAAAAATTCAAAAATTCCTGATTATCATTGAAATTAATTAATTTGTAGTAATTAAAATTAACTGAAAAATAAAAGAGAAGAATTAATTTTGTTTTTTTATAATGATGATCGTTTCTGAATAAACTCACTCTTGCTGAGGATTTCCAGCTTCGCAGAGAATGGAGACACGTTCTCCACTCACTCGCTGGAATCTTTGAGGATCGGTACTGTTGTCAATAGAATTATCTCCATCCATTAACTCGTCAGCTCTTCGGCGCTCAACAACGCAGGAAACTCGACTGCGAGCTTGTCGAATGAGACTCTGTAAATTTTAGCATATTGAAATCAACTAATTTACATTTGTACTTGGAAATACTTAACTTTCCGAGTTTTTAACATTCATATACACGTATAAAAAGAACAATTAAAATATAGTTCGTAAAAGTATTGAATTAAATAAAATAATTTAGAAAAAACCTACGCCTGCAATATCGTCAAGATCGAGTTGAAGGGGAAGTTTTATATGAACTGGAGGCAGTTCATCGTCATCGTAGTCATCATCTTCATCATCATTTTCTTGATCTCCATTATCGTTATCACTCTTTAAACTATTCTCATTTTGTCTTTGAGCTCGAACTTCTTTTATCTCTGATTCAGCTTCTTTTTTCGTTACTGTTGACTCTGAGAGTGATTGCAAATTATTCTTCACATCAATAGAATCCTGAAACAGAAAAAGCATGAAATTAATTGTGATTCAAAAAATCATACTAAAATGAAGAGACAATTATTTTGGATAACAAGTTAAAAAACTTCTTGCAATTTGTTCCAGCCGTTTAGTTGTCTTGTTATTAAATGACAAGTTATTTATTCGAAAGTCTTGTTTTTCAAAAGTTCATTAAATACTTTCACTGTGATATTGTAACCGTGAAAAGTACCACGAATAAGCGAAATGTTCAATGTCTTTCTTAAATATTTAACGAATCAAGCATAATGGGTTTCAATTTTCAGAAAACAAGTATCAAGTTCAGCAGTGTCATTTCAACAAAAGAGAAACTTGAGAAAGTGTCAACTATAGTCATTGTAGTGTCGATTGATTATTATTCAAATAATTGTCATGCAAACAAAAAAAAATTTTTGCCAATTTTTCACATCTTTGTTAAAATGTCGAGGAAAAAAAAGTTATAAAATTTCTCTTCGTCACTTTCTGCAATTTTTTTTTTTATATTTTTAAAACAATTTTATATTTATGACAATAGAAAAACAATATAATTTTCATGACCATAAACTAAATCTAAATCATTTTTTAAAAATATAAGATTGATAAGGTAATAAATCGAAAAATTAAATCTGTAATTTAATTTAATTTTTCTGTTCTTGATAATTTCGAAAGTAAATTGTTTTATTTATTATATTGCTTATGGGAATTTTCACGTTGGTATTCAGTTTAAATAAACTTACACGATAGACTTGCGTTTTTCACATGAGATTGTTAAAAGTTCACTTTCACTATCGACCCGGTGTCGCGAATAGGAAGACGTTGCTTCGATTACCAATATATACACGGCACGACAATATTCACGATACGTCCTGTGAAATTTCTGATAACCAACTTTCATTATTCTAACGCTGTTTGAATTTCAATTACTCAAAGCAAAATAACTCATTATAAATAATCGAAACAATCATTATCAGAAATAAAATAATAATTAAGTATTTATTCAATCCCATCAACAAAAAAAAATTCCAATTTATTAAAAAAATTATTTTTAGATTCCAAATTAGCTTTTTATTTCATTATTATATAATAAAATTATTATTTTATATTGTTTTTTTTATTATATAATAACGGATTATATGCTTATTTATTAGTGAAGTAATTTTGGTTTAAATCTCGCAAGGTTTTTTCAATTACGTTCTTATAAGCATAGAAATAATTTTGCTCTCGAAATAAATTATGCAATTTCTTCTGGTTTTGTTACTAGAAAAACTACCAAACGTCAAACTATTACATTCTCTTTTGAAATAAAAATGAATATACATAATTTTTTTTTCATAAAAATTAAGTATGAAAAAAAGAATATATTTAAAAATTTTGTAAACGTTCAGTTTTATGAAGAGAGAAAATCTTTCGCGAGAACATTTACTTTAGTGCTGCGTGCAAAACGCAGAACTGATGCGTATAATATTTTTCATTAATACATAAAAATAGAAAATAGAAACAAATACATCACATATGACGAGATTAATTTTTATAATACCTTTATTATTATAGCGTACGCTTTAACTGTAAATTAATTTTATTTTTCTTCAATGAGACTTTCACCCTATTAAACATTTTATGAGTGGCAGTTACTGCATATATAGTTTCCTCGAATCTTCACTATATATTACTTTTACATGCTTCAATCATTTGAAACCTAATAGGCTAGTATAGAATTGTGACTTGTAATTTCTAATATCTTCCTACTGAAACTTATAGGGAAAGTAACTTAACTTTTTAGTTCATGTTAATTTCATTGATTGGACTAAAAAAAATTAAATCCAAAAAAAAAAGAAAAATGACGTAAAGTTGGAATAAAAATTTCTAAATATATAAATCAACTGTTTTTGTCATTTAGAATTTGTTAACATTCCTTATATTGCAAATTGATTGCGCTTAGGAGAAAATAGTCACTCACTATAGTAAGGAGATATATTTCCGTGGTGTTGCTGCTTTTATCATTGCATCACACTTGTCATTGCTTCACAAACATTATATGTTTCCTCTCTTTTCGAATTATTGTAATTGTAGTAATTTTTTAAAAAAATTTTATTCTTTAAATGCTTTAAATTTACTCTGCTCAATATTAATACGCAGATATTTTAATTTTCCTATTCAACTTGGAAATTAAAGTGAAGATATTATTTTTATATTATCATTTTAAATAATAATTATCATTAAATAAATTAGATATTTAAATGAGTAAATTAATTAATTTAGTAACTAATTATCTGTTTTAATAATTATTTTTCATTTAGAAATTTAAACAGTCAAAGGAAGTAAAGAACATTGTAAGAAATTTTTTCTTTAAATATTGTCATTCGCAATATAATTAAGATCCGATGCGCTCTAATTATCTAATATTGTCCACTAATTAATGACAAGATTTTCTTAACGCACATTAACTTTTTTAATCCTATGTATGCTCAACTATAATGTTATGAAAAAGTCCTATCATCGATTTTTTTACACAATGAAAAGACAAGAAAATAATACACTTTAGAGTAGAACAAAAGAATTATGATAATTAAAAATAGTAAACAGAAAATTAGTTCTATTTTCTCAAGAAAAAAAAAATTTTTTTTGAAATTCACAATTATTTGTTGAACAAAAAGAAAAATGTTTTTCTCTACAATGGCTAGGCTACTTAACAATTATATAGTTGGTGTTTCTTTGAAAATTATCCATTTAAGATTTTAACAATTATGAAAAGTCACTTTTGTCCTAGTCAATTATTTATTTTCCCCTAAAAATCTAAAACTCATTAATTTTACAAAACAATTAGCTGCAACGATTTAAGTTATAATGTTATTTTTGTAGTCGAGATAAAATATTTTTGGGGATTTTTATTTCTTCAAATCAAATCCTTTCAACGGAGATTCGTAAGTCAAATTACGTAATATTCGTTTTACTGAGTGGTTCTCCTTGAGCACAGCCTGATACCACAACGGTTTCTTAAAAAAAAAAAAAGAAAAAAAAAACTTAATTCCTGCCTGATTGTTATTTAGTGTTATCCTCATAGTGAATATTAATCATAGTCTGAATTGTGAGAGATTCTCGAATGATTAACTAGTTTACATACAAAAGAATTCGATCATCTGTTTAATTCGTCGGAGCAAACTGAACCCTGAATTGATCAAAGAAGGAATAATAATTTTCGCAGAAATAACAACAGAATTATTATGTACTTACAAAAATTATCCTTTACGGTGGAAAAAAAAGATATTATCAACAGATAATCATAATCACACCAAATTGAAATTTCACAAATAAGGAAATATCAAACATCAGACATTTGTTTCCTTCTTCAAGTAGAAGATGAATATATAAAAAATTATTTTAAAGAGAATTTTAATTAACCTGAATGAGAGCTGCCGGTTGAAGGTGTTTCAAAAATTCTCCTTGATGTTGGGAATTATAATTTTTTTCATGCAATTTTTGCAAATGTAAAGAGGCTTGCATGGCTGCTATGGCTTCTGGAGTGCATGATGCCCGTGCCTGGATCCATGATGCTGCGAGAATAAAACTTCCCAATAGCACTGTCATGGAAATTAATGTGATCGCAGCAATCCTTGCAATTTGCACTGCCGTTGTTTTTCCAGGCCTTATGTATGCCTAAAAATAAATTACTTATTAAATATACAAAATTCAGAAAGGAAATTTATTTTGATTGACAAATAATAACAATAGCAATAACAAAACTAGAATAATCCAACAAAATTAAGATGAATTCATTAGAACATGAACATTTCCGTCTTGCATAATGTTTAAACGTTAAGCAAGAATATTTCCCTTTCGCTGAAATGCTTTTGATAAAAATTTATAAACCGTTATACATGTAAAAAGCAAAGAAGGCCTTAAGGAAATTGATAGACTGACTTCCTAAATAATCTCATTTTGCTATTTGCATGCGAATTTAGTAAAATATATTTATCTCGTCTCGTGAGCCGTCACGTTCTCTATATTTAATACCGGAATTAATTTTTCACGCATTTTTGAGCGCATTGGATTTTCACTTTGTACGTTATATATAGTGAATAATTACAGTGTTATTCAGTGGATGTGATGCAAATCTGTATTTGATTCACGATCAAAGGATGTAAAATGAATTTAACAAAAGAGTTTGTCTAGTGAAAGTTCACGTTAAAATAATACCAAACGTAAAATTTTTTTAAATATACAAAAATTAAGTCCATTTAAAAATGATCAATTTATAAAAAAAAAAAAACATTAAAAATGTTGTCACCATTTTCCAAAGAATTCAACAATCTATATCAAAATTTAAATTGATTTGCCTCTCGTTAATGAATCATAAATATTAAAATCATACAAAATAATTTCACTATCTTAAACAATTTGAATTAAAATTGTTTATCAATAAATTTTTAATAATTGGAATAAACTTTAATATTTTAAAATAAATGGTAAAAAAGATTTTCCACTTTCATTTTATCATTTTTGAAGATTTTAAGGTTTTTTTTTAATATTTCTGAAAAATGTTTTATTTGGTATAAATGAAAAGTGAATGTAAATATAAAATTTTATTCCATGAATTCTCTTGCAATGCATGCTTCCTTCGGTGTATAATATTTCTGATTCATGCATGAGAGTACACAATCATTTTAATAAGAGTGAAAACGTGTTGTAAAACAGTTAAAATTTTGATATGGTCATACTTTCTTTTAAAAACAATGTCAATAAAATATTCCAATCAGTGTAAAACGTGATTTTTTTAAAATCAAGAATATGAATATTTCTCCGGATATTTATTTTATATCTATGTATTACAAAAATTAAATTTTGTTTTATTTTACTTTAACAATATTTATTTTAAATAATACGGAAATCATGTCTAAAAGGAAAAAATTTACAGCAATAATAATTAAAACAATAAAATAATTATAATAATTACATTGAAAAAAATTTGTTTTAATTTAAATTCCAAAAAATTAAAATTTATTATCGTGACTTTCAGATTTTTAATTTCTATTTTTCTATTTCTCGCACGAATGAATGAAACTACTGTAACAAAAGAATATATGAATTTCATCACGGATAAAATTTTCCATTTATTGACATTGTATTATACTTGTAAAAATTATAATTATTTTCTTATTTAAAAACTAAAGTAAACAAATTTCGATAAATTATCCCGAGGTCTAGTCTATTAAATTAAAAAAGAAGAATTAGAGTGTTCATCTTAAACATTTTTCGTGAAAGACAATGATGATAATAATGTTTCGCCTCCTGACTTTAGAAATTGTAGAGTAGTAGGTGTTGTAAAAAAAAAATGCAAATAGTCTTTACGCAAAATCATTCTCACGCTATTGAGGGGATCCAGAGTTAATTACATTGTTATCTCATCAGTCATTCAACACAAATAGAAATAATACTTTAACACAAACAATATAGAAATCAGAAACTGGAATATGTGCGAAAAAAAAGTATTACTTAGTATTGAAACGCTATAACAGTACCTTGACATTATTAATCGCGGGTGACAACCTCGTGTTAATCATTGAAAAGTTATTGAACGCCCTCGATTGATTTTAAGAATTTATTAAGAGAAAATTATCAATTTCATCCAATTTATATTTTCTATGTCTTATTTTTAAAATTTAATTAAAATCCTAAACAACTATTATTTTCTTGATCAAGTTTTTAGATTTACGTAAATTTATTTATTTATAAATTGCTAGTAACTTGTAAAAATTTATTATTGAAAAATTAAAAAATTAAAAATAAATAAAAACTGAAAAAGAAAATATAGTTTTGTTTTTTAATTGCGTATGTAAATGTATGCAAATTTTTTCCCATAAACTTTGGTTTTCGATGATCTGGGAGATTTTCAGAACCAAAGAAAGGTAAAAGCGTGGGTACGCATAATAATAAAATAAAGACTTTAAAACTGTTTATGACTTATACTCGTGAAAGGAAGTTTCAAACATAAAAAATGATTCATACTTTGTCTTAACTAAAAGACTAAAGTTATTGCAACAAAATTCAAAAACTTAAGGGGAATTTTTATTAAATTATTAACTAAAATTGAAAATATTTCTTCAAAATATACTTTGGAAAAATTTACAAAATACTGCTATTGTTCGAAAAGAAATGAAGTAATTTTATGTATAACTTAATTCAATATGAAATGAATCGTGTAATGAAACTATTTCAGACTGCAATTAAAATTAGCAGCCAACAATGACGTGATCTAAAGAAGACGCGAAAATAATTGAATCAAGTTAATTAGACTTTTCAAAGTGTTATTTCTAAAAAGTAATTACTGCATAATTAAAGTAATTACACGAAGTATTGCAATGTAATTCACTTCGAGAATCTTTATTATTTTGCTTCCATAGATCAATAAAATAGTTCTGTTTGGAAAAAATTTTTTCCTTTTCTCAAAATTCCGGGAAATTTAAATTGAACGAGTTTTATTTTTCAAAAATCTTTTTTTTTTTATTTTATAATTTATATATTTAAAATTATTAATGCCAGGAAGACTTTAAAATTAAATTGTAAACTTATTCACGAAAGGAATTACTTTCGAATGATTTACATATGACTCTTTTCTTGATTGTAAAATAGAGTGAAAAGCTGAATTTAAATTTTGATCAATGGAGCAGAGGTGTAATTTTTTTTCTTTGTACTTTCTTGGCAATTGAACAACTTGCATGAGATGCTGTACAAAGATTCTTAATGACCTCGATGTGGATGAACAACTCCCAGGTGAGAGGCCTCCATAGTAGGTCATCCAAGTCGGAGTTTGTTCACCAACTGACAAAAGTTTACAGACACTATGCACACTCGCTACTTTACAAGACGTCAGTTTTAAAAAAGCAGTATATTAACTCTAGCAGAACTGTCATTTTTTGCTATGGCACCCGAAGACACCTTCTGTAACTGTAGTTGCCATTGTCTAGACTAATTTATTGTCCTATGCAATCTTTCATAAAAAACAAGTTTTTATATTTAAAAAAGCAACCTTCAAACCTAATGAGTTTATTTTTGATCTGTGAAAAAAAAATTTTTCCATTACACATTGTTTTTTTTTTATCAACGCAGTCTGCGTGTAAAATAAAATAAAATTTAATTAAATTTCGAAAATTATAAAACTATCAAAATTATTCAGAAGAATGAAATAATTAAATACTATAATTATTCTGTTCAATTAAATTTCACTTAAAATTATTCCGACTTAAATTACTCTAAGTAAATAAAAAAGAAAGAAGAAATGCAAAAAATTTACTGCTCCATTGATCGAGATTTAAATTAAATTTTTCATTCTACTTGAGAAAAGTCATGTAAATCGAAGTATTGTGAGAAAGTTTATAATATGATTGTTATTAATTAAAAAATAAAATCTAATTATTATGATAAAATTAGAAGATAACCAAACTGAAACATTATCTTATTCAAAAATTTTTCTGTTCTATAAACGTTTGATAGTTCGGGCGTTAAAGTCTCTCGAGACTTCATTGCGTCTTTCTATTTATGATTATCATATTTCACCGAAATAAAATGTTTTAATGTTTTTAGTAAAATTGTACATTTTTCTAAAATGACAAATTTTCAGAAATGAATAGAATAGTTTTAGAGTATTTTTTTTTAAATTAGAGAATAAAAATAAGAAAATTCAATTTCTACCAGTGATCTAATTTTTTAAATCAAGATTCTCTTTCGAAAGCTTAGATCTTTGCAATTTAAATTAAATTCTCCAAGGCACTTGCAAGAATAACTCTTGCGTCATCATATATATTGAAGACTACTTTTGTAAGTCGACTTTTGCAAGACATTCTTATGCACAGATACATTTTTCTTTATCTTAAATATATATGTGAATTAGAATTTTCTATTTAATATAATTTCAATTATTTCTCTCGAATATTTATTTTATTATATTACTGGTTTAATTAATTCAATTATTTCTTAATGGAAAAGAAGTTTTTCAAAATGATTACATTCAATTAATTATTATTTCATCAACTTATTATAAAAAAGACATTTATATCAAATACAATAAATGAACTTTGAAACATTGTAAAATTAAATATTTAAATAAAAAAGAATCCACTAGAAACACAAATTATAGTTTTCACATTAATCGAAGAGTTATTTTCCGTCCACAAATTATTTCTGAGTACAATTTGCTCTGGTTCAACAGATACTATTATGTCTTCGTGACTTGTAATCATATACATTTTTTATCGTCAGTTTAAGCGACAGAAAAGAATGTATTTCCTTGTTTTCACTAAGCAAAGAAAGTCTAGTGGTTTTAAAAATTTCTAGTCCTAGTGCGAATATAATCGAATGGTCCATTTATCACGGCAATGAATACTCTCGTGAAAGTTTACAATTGAAAATTTTTTTAAATAAATTCAAAGCTTTTTTTTAAAAAGAATTGACATTTTCAAAGAAACAAAAAAACTGAGACTGTTAATTAATATTCTTAACACATTAAACAATGAATAAATACCAGAGTTAATATCGTAATATTAAATAAAAAAATTTAACTCTATTTTTATTATTGTTATTTTATGTTAAGTTCTGAGGTCAAACACCTCAACAATAATGATGAATGTACGATATATTAACACTTTCTAAAATTGACATGCAATCATTTTAAAAATTTTTTTCTGCATAAGTAATGAATTGTTTTTATTTTTCAAAATTATACGGATATATTATGCAATATCAACGAATGCTAAGTTGATAGTTTATTGTTTGATTCCATTATTATTCATTAAATATTAAGATGACTTTAATTTTATTTTTCAAAAATGTGTAATTAGAACGTTTTTTTGGACCTTGAAAAAGTCGAATTAATATAATTATATTTGGTAATGAAAGACTTGACTTTAAGGTCAATGTAGCATTAAAAAATATTAGCTTTTTCGTATAAGCTTAATACTCATTTACATCATTAATAATCATTTTTGCAAATATTCGCATTACACAAACACCTAATTATATTTAATTAAAAATTTTAAGCATTCACTGATTTCAAAAAATGATTTGCTAACAATGTAAGTAAATATTAAAACTAATAAAAATTTTACCAGGTCTTATTATTAAATAACGAAAACCCTGACATAGTTTTAAGGAGAATAAGTAATAAAAAAAAATAAGGCTACACAAAAAAAATTCAAAAAGTAGCAACTGGAAAAATAAAAAAATAATATAAAATGACAACAATAAGGTTTGAAAAATGTCAATAAAGATGTTTATCTTAAGTAACTTTGCATTTATAGCTCTAATAATTATAAACAGAAAATTGGAAACAATCAGTCCATAACTTAATGCATTATTATTATTATTATTATTATTGTTATTATTATAATTATTATTAATGTATATTGAATCAAGCGTGTATGTACTTATAAAATGGATAATTAGAGATCAGATAGAAGACATTGCCACCTACAAATTACTGTTTTACAAAATTGATAAAAAGAAATGTATACGTTTATATATGTAAAGGAAAGTGATGTCTTTTTTTCAATGGTAAAAAAATAATGACAGTTCATTTTTGTTGGACAATTCTAGTTCAATGGTGAAAGTGACTACTAATAATTTTGTCGTCGAGCAAATCTTCCATTTTAAATGGGTTGCGCACACGTTGAAAGTGTGTTGTATGCAATTAAATTTCTTATCACAAAATGCGATAGGAAATTTCAAATTCTAATGAAATTAACACTCATTGGAGAATTTATTGCTATTTTAAATTATTTTCCATTTAATTCAATTGCAAATTTTATAATAAAAATAATTTAACGAAATTTTTTTTTCATGGAGTAAAAATGCTTTTTCTAAAAACATTCTACAGTAGAAGCAAAAAATGATTCAATAAATATTAATTTTTCCAAAATTATTTTAAATATTATTGAAATAGTTACAAAACACTTCACTAATTCTTTTACCATTTATTAAACGAACAATTACAACCGGTAATTGTTCTTTCCTTCTGTAATACGTAATCTTCCAATTTACGTAAGATTCTATATAAATTAAACTTTTCTTTGAGGGCTCTTCATTATATATTATGTAAATCGTTTATATAAATTATAAATTAAATGTACATAAATTGTAAAAATATTTTCTAAGATCTTTAAAAAAATATTAATTTCAAACCGATGCGATGTTTGAAAAAGCAAGTGGTATTGTTTTAAGAGAAAAGGAACAAAATTATATCTTTAAATTATCCGTTTTATTACAGTCGCCATTCGTTAAAATTTATTAACTTTAGATGCTAAGTTATTAATTTTTTTTAATAAACTTTAATAATAATAATAATAATAATAATAATACAAAATTTATTATTTTTATATTTAATATTTTTAGATAAAATTTTTTTCAAAATTATTTTTTTATAATAAATAAATTTTCCTAGATCTTTTGCAAGATGTTTACTTTCAAAAAGCTTTCATTTCCCTCTATAAGGATTAATCTCAATTTTAAATCACTGCTTTCGCATAATTATACCTATAAGATTTCTCGATATGCAGTTAAATTTTTTTTTCTTTTTTTATCTTCAATTGAACACGAATAATCAGCTTGACGTTAATACACACATTTAGTGATTGAAAAGAAAATCTTTTGTTTATATTGTCATTTCGCGTTGACGGAATATTCTTAAAATTCATTAATAAAGTATGTCATAAAAATTGTGAAATTTTTTTTACACTATCGCATAATGACAGTCATAAATAGTTAAAGAACGGCACTTGTTACTTGAAACTTAGCTAAGTATTCCGGTCAGTGACCGGAATTGTTTCTCAATTTCCACGAAAGAAAGAGTAGCTACCATTATTAATTCTTTGACTCTTTATACACAAACTAATTCCGTTAATTATATAATTGTTTATGAAGATAATTAAAACACGATTAATTAAGGGCATTATAAGGGATCTCAATTTGAGTCTAATTAATTGTATCTTAAAAGAAACATAAAGAAATAAACATAAATCGAGGGTAAAATACAGATGTTTTAAATTTAAATTAATATCAAATTAAGAAGAAGAAATAAATAAAGAAATAAATAAATAATAAATAATAGAATTTGTAATTGCGTAATTAATGTCATTTTAATGGAAAATAAATGTAATTTTAACTTCCTCTTGGAGAAAGCAAGAACTAATTTATTGAAAAATAAAAAAATTAAATTAACTAATTTATAAAAATGAAAGTTAATTAATTATTAACATGTCAAACATAATTTACAAATGAAAAAAAAATCGTTTGCATTGTAATTTTTTCAATAATTTAAAGTTCTTTCTTGTAATTATTCATGCATGAATATATTGTTGTCTTACCGGAGGTGGTTCAGTCGTGGAATAAACTTCACTTGGCGCATAATGGCTCGTGGGTGAAATTTTTTCTGATCCCACGGCGACAGTTGCCAAAGAATCCGGCTGGTCCTTCTCCATCCTCACGGAAGAGATTCACCGAACTGAGATTAAAAATTAAAAAAAAAATTAACTTCAATAACAAATTGATATTTTAAATTAATTATAATTTGTTTAATTTTTGTTTACTAAAGCTTGAGTCCGATTCTTTTTTTTTATTGTATATGATCGAAAGAATTAACGAAGTTTATTGCCCGGCGATTGAACGAGCAGTGAGTGGAGATTGAAACCAGGAACCGCTAGCTTAGAGAGATCCCCTCCTGGTACCACACCTGAAGGTAACCCTTTTGCGGCTCTGAACTTTCTAAACAGCGCCATCGCTTCTCAACTTGCCTTACAGCTCGTGGAAATGTTTAGTTTTAGATTTTGTTGCCTCGTGGTTCTAAATTTCCGGTAACTGGAAGAAATTGACATTTAGAAAAATAATTTACAATTAGAACCATGAACAAGATTTTTCAAAGAAAAGAAATTAAAATATTTAGGAACAAACATTTTTTAATTAGAAATTTTACCTAACACCGAAAGTTTGTGTT
The DNA here is from genome assembly GCA_001855655.1 of Leptopilina clavipes. Lineage (NCBI taxonomy): Eukaryota > Metazoa > Arthropoda > Insecta > Hymenoptera > Figitidae > Leptopilina > Leptopilina clavipes. The sequence continues at coordinate 4,068 of JUFY01023880.1, read as the reverse complement.
CGATTTAAAAAAAGAAAGAAATTAAAATATTTTAAATATTAAAAAAAGAAAAAAATTGATAAAAAAGTAAAAGTAAGCGATTAAAGGATAATGTCCCAGTAGCATTTGTTAATTTTTCCTGTCGACTATAAATCGATTTACAGATATTATTAACAGATAATTTCTTTTCTCTTTTTTTTGTACTCCATGAATAATACATAAATGTATATATACCTTGTGTCTATGCATAAATTAAGTTATATTGTAGGTGATACAAAAAACTTAAAAAAAACAATATTATTGTATGCTGAGAAATCAGAAGATGTTTACCGAGAGTCATCCTATTGAAGCAACGACCTGAAACTGCTAATCACGTTTTGAAGACTCCTCTCACTTGAATATGTTCTCCTGAATCGAATAATAAACATATATATGCATATACGAGATGACTTGAAAATTAAAGTAAAGTTTTCAGGTCATACAGGTCATACATATATGTGTTGACCAACATTTACCACTTTCTATATAATTCCAATATATTAATTATAATAATATTAGAGTACGTAAAAGTGATTATAAAGCTAATGACTCCCAAAAAAACTATTAAAAAAAATGTTAATACATTTAAAATTAGAAATTATTAGTTTCATTAGGCTCGAGTTTATTTTTTTAAATAAATAATTACTAATTGTTACTATTACTATTTATTGTAATTTTGAACAATTTTTTGTTCTCTTGTAAAGAGTAACATGCAGTTTCAGATCGTTTTAATTTCCTGATTATCGTTCATTCTGAAATTGAAAATAATAAATTAGAAAAATGTTTAATAAAAAAAATTGGAAAAATTATTTCACATGAATGTAAAACTTGCATACAAACAAATTAAAAACAATTGAAATAAAAATTGTAAATAGAGGAAAAAATACAATACACAATTCGAATTAAATAAGTAAATTTAATAAATTTATCCACAAAACCAAGATAGAGTTCAGGCTTAAAATTCGGAAGAATATTGTCGAAATTGAAAGAAAAAAATATTTCCACTGAGTATCAAATAAATAAAAAACATTTTAAGAGAAATTGTCATGATCATAAACCATATTTTAAATTAAATGTCTTGTGAATCTTGTTGTGGGCTCAGCTTTCGCTATTTAAAGGGATTATATGGTATTGCTCGAAGAACTTCCGTACATTGAATGAGATGTGTTTTTATACGATTGTAAGTACATATATATAAAGTAATAGAGAAAGTGTCTCAAGCTGTACACATTTTATCCTTTATAATAGTTATGTATTTAAATTGACCAATTAATCAAATTAAAAAATGTTTTTTGTATTTAATTGAATACCTTGATCATAAGACATCGACTAATAATTTAATTTAATTATTAATTAGTTATAAATTTTGGTTCGAAAAGAATAATTAATTATTATTTAAATTAATTAACAAAATTGATGAATTATTAAAAAAAGTAATGTTATTGAAGAAAATTAATTACAGTTAATTTTCTCTAATAATAATTTATTTTAATGACAAATGAAATTTCGAAGATCTTTAAATAAATATATAGATTAGCAGTTGCTTTCTTTCACGGATTCTATTGAATGTAAATATTTTCTAAAAATTTTGATTGAAAATTGAATTATAGACAAGTATAAATTATTTGAGCTCTAAACATCTGATAAATGGTTCAATAATAATACAGTATAGTATATCGAGAGGATGAACCTCTGAAGATTTCACCTTAGTAGGAGTAATCTTAACTATAGAATGGAGAAAAGTAAAAAGTAATTTTCTCCCTCTAGAAAACGAGTGGCTCAAAGAACATTATAGATTTATCAACTAACAGTATCGTACATAAGTCGAATTTTAAATTTGAAGTTTACGTTTATTTTAGAAAAATATTTCTTGATACCAAAAATGATAAAAAAAATTATTTTTTAAATGTTCTCTAACTTTTATCTGGTATCTCACGGCCCTATGTGGAAGTGTATTTTATCATTTAATGTGAATATGCTCATGTCGTTACTTGTTAAGTTCCGCTTTCTCCAAGACATAATCATCGGATTAACAACGTTTAATTCTCACATTTAATATAAAAGATTTTCCTTCATTTGTTGCTATTATAAATGCACATTATTAAAATAAACTGAATTGCTTACGTAATAAACTATTCCAGTCTTTGAAATTTTGTTAGGTTTTTAAATATTTTTCTGGAAATTATGTTTAAAATTCTTTTTTTTATAAACTTTGTAATTGAACTTTTATTTTATTTTTTAACATTTTAAGATAAAACGATGCATTTTAAATAATACAAGTTTCTATTTTCTATTATCTACAAAGTTTTCAAAAATTTGTAAAATATTTTGTAATTTTAAAAGTGAAGGAACGATTTTTCCAACTAACCTTATTTTCTGTGTAATAACTATTTTTTAAAATACTTTTTGTACTTTCTTCCCTTCTTGAATCTATTATTACAGTTTTCACCGCGACTGGCAGCATTTGCATAAAATCCTTGACTATACTGCAAGTTTTGTAACAATAATTTTTAATTAATGATTTAATAATAATATTAAAAATGATTTAAAATAAAATATAACTACCTCTATTCCTAAGTTGTAAAAATATTGAAATGTCAGCATGTCTGAAAATCAAATTATTATATAGAACTTGATCGAAACTTCTAAAATTAAAAATTACTGAAATTTTCTTTAAATTAAATTTTAACCCTTAATTAGTTTTTATTATCCTTCTTCTTCGAAAAAATAGAAATTCAATAAAATAATAACTTAAAGTATAAACAATTTTACCTGAAAACGGCAAGTCAGCACAATATTGATCATAGCTTTGAGCAGCATGAAAATTTACCCTCTGAATATTTGGCATGGTTTGATTGAAATTATTAAGATGTTGACAGTAAGCGCAGGAACTTGGAATCACCGAAGGGTAGTAGACTGTAAAACAATAATTAGAATTATTTTTAATTAAATTTTCTTGTATTCTAATGAAAAATGAAAACAGTATAAAAAAACATTTACCGAATTGCGGAAAGGCACAGTTTAATCTTTGAAGATCTTCCGGAATAAAAATGGTTGGATTAAAAAGCTCTGGATTTTGTTGAACCGTGGAAGGCTGCTCTTGCTGAGAAATAAATCATATTTTCATAATTAAAAGAAATTCAATTTCTATAAATAAATAATTATAACTCACCCTCTGGATGAAAAGTTCAGAATTTTCTGGAATTGTCATCATTGGCTCGACCTTGAAAGTTTAATTATAATATACAACCAATTTATTACAATTTAATAAAAGAAAATACTGACAAATATTTTTTGACACTATTTTAAGAGTTAAAATTGATCAACAAAAATGGTCAGTAAAAACCTTTAAAACGTCAAATACTTTTTGTAAACCATTTTTGTTTCTAACACGTGGTGGAAAGTAAAACACTTTCAAACTATTTTTCATATTTTTGTAACATTTTACATTTAGGAAACTATTAACATTCATAGTTAACTAATAAACAAATCAACTTGACGAATTACTTTCTCAAAATATAGACAAATAAAAGGTAAAACATGCAAAGAAGAGGTGTTAAAATTTAACAAGACGCAATGCTTTGTGCATGATGGATAAAACCATAAAACTAATTTTTTGATCCAATTTAATCATTTTTCTTGTTGTTAATTACTTGTCATAATAAAAGAAATTCATAGATTTACTTACCATTTTCTTCATCATCATATTCTCCTGTTCTATCTTCATTTTGATTTCGAATATCTGCGTCTATGAAAGCGGTTGAGATGATAATGAGCCCTGTGAAGTTGGCACACCAAGTTTAAGGAAAACAGGTTTTTTAATATAGAGAATCGCAACCGTGAAGTTAGCACTCCAAAAATTCAAATTTTTTAAAAATTTCTTTTGGTATTGTTTGGTAGTTTGGTGGTGTTTGGTAGTTCACTTTTGACAATTTGTAGTCTTTTTTGGTAGTGTAAATTTACAAGTAAAAAAGTAAACATCTTGGCAAGTTGTAAATTACAATTTGAATTTTCGCGCCAGATATCCGAGTGCGCTTACGTTTATGCACA
>JUFY01023878.1:10248-21193 GCA_001855655.1 Leptopilina clavipes | reverse complement strand
ATAAGTGTAGTATTGAGCATGACACGTTTTTGCAATGTTATTTTTCTTGGATAAAGGGAGTAAGAAAAGTGGGGAATCCTGAGTTACCTGAATAAAGAAAATTTTATGTCCTTTTCCCTTGAACAGAGAGAGACAGAAGTAGAGAGTCAGTCTTATTCTATTTTCCATAAAGATAAACAGAGAGAGATCAAACATCAAAACAAATTTTCTATCTCAAATTTCTATTTTTCATTATTTTTCCTAAATCTAAACAGAATTAAACCTCATTAACCTTGACCTGTTATTAAAAGGGTAATAACCCTGACAGTGGTCTATTGTTCGTACACAGGACACAAAATTTCATACCGTATCTCTCTCTGATTATTGGAAATTGTATGCAGTGTTCGTTTATTTTCTACCTCTCTCCATTAGAAGCAAAACTACATAACACTGTCTTTGTTAGGTAACGCTTAAAATTTTGACATTTTTCTCTCTTTAACTTTCTTAGATAAATAATATAAGAATTTTTTCTTTTTGTAAAATTTATTTTTTTTCTCTAACTAAGAAAAATGACATAAGAACCTCTGTGTTTAAAAATTTAACGCCTTTCTTACTCTCTTTTACATTCAGACTAATATAATTGTTTGATTTTTTTGATAGTGTCTTTTTCTAAATATCTGCTCTTTTCCGCTCTTTTAATAACAAGGACAATATAATATATATAACCAATTTATACTTATATAAATTGGTTTTATCAAAATTGAAATTAATCATTTTTATTTCAATGAATTTCTCGTTTTAAAGTTCCTTTATTTTTGTGATGTCAATTTTACTCGGTTTATTGCAATATAAAAATAAAGAGAACTATAAATATTATTTTCCAAAAAATGTAGCTGTTAACTTTTTATACGTTTCAAATACCGATATTAAGCTTGTAATTTATTTTACGATGCCTGAATCGTCACAAAGCTATATTCCAACTATATGACCTCCCGTCATTACTTTATGATCCATTTTTAAACTAACACTTTAACTATATATGTATATTGAATTTTTTTATCACTTTTCTCTCCGTTTCGTACAAGACAAAAAAAAGAATTCAAAATTACGTTTTCCCGTTTTCTTTTGAGAAACCATTAAATAAATTTTGCAACAATTTCAAATTTAACATCGAAATTTTAATATTTTCAATAAAAAAAAAGATAAATGAAATTTTTTGTAAAAAACTGTAATATAAATTTTCCATGTCTAAAAGTTTTTATTCTGTTTTTATTTTTATTTGAAAAAAAATCCTCTCGTCCAGTAATTATTTGAAAGGAAAGTAAAGAAAATTACTTGAAAGGAATTGTGAATCAAAACAATTCTAGAATTGCAATAAATAATTTTTTTTTTCAACGAATATTGGAGATATTAAATGAAAACTAAAAAGTTTCTTTCATTCTACATAAAAAAAAGAAATGATCTCGAAAAAACAATTCCAGAAAGAAAAAAAGAAAAAAAAATCCTCCGAATTATTGTCTCTAACAGCGCCTTGTTTTCTTTATCTCTTCTGCTTTACTTTTATTCCGATCTATATAAAAAGTTTTTTTTCACTAAATATAGGTCAGGTTTAAGCAGTTGATATAACGACTACTTCATTTTTAACCTGCTTTTATCGAAACGTCGAATATTTCGTCGCGAATTAAAGTAAAAATCAAATTTAATCTTTATAACAAAAACTTTAAGAATAATTAACAAAGAAATTTAAAAAAAGAAAAAATATATTTCTCTTTTTCGAATTGTAATTTATTAACAAAAAAAACATTTTATATTTTAGAAAAAAAATTTTAATTTTATCTATTTTAAAATTATTATTTATTTATTATTATATTCATTTCAATAATTCATTTCAATAATATTTCATATTATTCATTGTTGCTATTATTTATTTATTAAGTGACTAAAACCAAATTAAAAAAATAGGTTCCCAAAATATATTTTCAAAATATCTGAATTAGGAATCAAATTGGCAAATAAATATATAATAGAAAAAGAAACAATAGTTTGATTATCGAGAGAACGCTAAAACCTTCGCACCCTGATCACAATATTTACAAACTAATTTCAAGATCGCGAGATCAAGTGAAACGATAATGTATCACTTTACTCGCGTGCGCCGATTAGCTGTGCAATTGTTTCCTGTTATTTTTAGAGATATGAAATCTCATTGTCATATTTATTCCGACAAAGACAGTCTCAAGGTTGAAAAAAAAGAGAATGACAATTTCTATACGAAATTTTTTTCCATTCAATTGAAAAATTAACTGCATCTGGACCATTTTGAGAAATATGAATATAATGAACCTCGTCTGACATAATTGTCATATATCTATATGTGTGTGTATATAAATCATTAAGGTAAGTTGACCTTTCGAATCCGTTGCTCGCTTCTCTCATTGATTAACATCTATGCGGAAAGTAGTATCCGCTCAACGAATATAGCCTCGATTACGAATACAAAGATTAATTACTGTTGATTTTATAATCACCTATGAATCACTGTCCATAGACCTCTATCATTAGGTATCAATCTCCTTATTTTTAATGTATTCCATAACTTTTTCTTTTCCGTGTATTTTCTATTTTCTAATTTTCGAGTGAAAAACTTTGACTCGCTTTGACCGATGATGGACTAAAAGTGGTGGAATATTGGATCTATTGAATCAATTTGAAATTCGGCTTGGGATAATTAAGCCGATGGCATAACTCGATCTGCCAGGAATCGGCCAGTACTCACCCTAGATTGGTCCAATATTCACTTATTTTTGATAAATAGTGGTACAACTGTTCTATTAATATTGACACTTGGGATTTATTGAGTTCGCTCTAAAGTTAGTAGAAAAGGCTGTGATTGATTGATTGGTTGATTAAATCGGCAGATGGGATACGACCTATATTCGCCCAAGTTTACAATAGTTGTCTGCTCTGCGATTAATTGATTTCGCACTCAAGGGATGGTAAATATTATTTTAATTCGACTAGCGGTAACGTAATATGCAACTGTTTTGATAAAATTTAGCAACCAGGATTGGCCCAATATTCGCCCAAGATTCCAAGATTTCAACAGCGATTCTACAATATTGATTGTTTAAGACACTCGAGGGAGAATAAATGTTATTTTAATTTGACTAACGGTAACTAAATATGCAACTGTTCTATAAAATTTAGCAGCCAGGATTGGCCCAATATTCGCCCAAGATTAGCAGCGATTCTACAATATTGATTGTTTAAGGCACTCGAGGGAGAATAAATATTATTTTAATTTGACTAACGGTAACTAAATATGCAACTGTTCTATAAAATTTAGCAGCCAGGATTGGCCCAATATTCGCCCGAGATTAAACAGCGATTCTACAGCATTGATTGTTTAAGACACTCGAGGGAGAATAAATATTATTTTAATTTGACTAACGGTAACTAAATATGCAACTGTTCTATAAAATTTAGCAGCCAGGATTGGCCCAATATTCGCCCCAGATTAAACAGCGATTCTACAGCATTGATTGTTTAATATCAATTTGATAAGCAAATACATAATTTAATTTGTTTATTAATATTATTAGCCAAGATTCTGACATTGTCAATTAAAATTTATCTAATATTGGCTCAATCTTGGGTGCCATACATCAATTGCAATATTTCGAGTAAGCTTTGGCGAATATTGGCTCAATATTGGGTGGCAGTGTTTATACAACAATTGCAACATTTCAACCTAGGCTTTGGGGAATATTGGCTCAATCTTGAGTGCCAATATACATACAGCAATTGCAATATTTCGAGTAAGCTTTGGCGAATATTGGCTCAATATTGGGTTGTCAGTGTTTATACAAGAATTGCAACATTTCGACCTAGGCTTTGGGGAATATTGGCTCAATCTTGAGTGCCAATGTACATACAGTAATTGCAATATTTCGAGTAAGCTTCGGCGAATATTGGCTCAATCATGGGTAATCAGTGTTTGTAAAACAATTCTAATGAAAAATATTCATTAAAAAAAGGAAAACAATTGAAATAAAATTTGCCAATTTTGCCAAGTATTTGCGTGTTAAAAAAATAATATTTAATCTCGTCTTAACGTAAGAGTATATTACGAGACAAGAAAATACTTGAGAATTTACGACTCTGAGAAGTCTAAAGAGAAGTAATTTTTTCAGCCACGAATATATAACTTCTTAACTTTTATACACGGGTCCGGAAGTACTTATGTATTCAATGCAGTAGTACCTTTTCATATTATTACGCAATACGCGCACTGTAAAGGAAAATTGGATCAAGTTGAACACTAGAGCGTCTAAATTCAACTTTACAAAACGTGTACACTTCATTTTTTTTACCTACAATTTTTATGACCCTTTTCTCAGGAGTAATCTAAAAAAAAATTGAATCATTTTTTCCTCTAACTCTTATATCAATTTTTTTATACATATGGTAAATTTCATCTTTACTGTTTTTTTGTAAAAAAAAATTGTTTTAATAGAATTTTTTCTTTCTGCAGATATAAAAGAAAAAATTAATTAAAAATTAAAAATTGAATGTGAAATTACATATTGTAGAAAATTGCAATCATTAGTCATTAAAGAGTGTTTGTAAATTACATTTGTAAATCGAGAGAAACATTTCGAAAATTGTATTACGCCCCTATCTTAAGACTCTCCGCACTTATCTCGTCATTAATTACACTAATTGCTCCGCTCGTTTCATTTTCACGTACACACATATATATATGTATATATTTTATACCTATATATATTATGTGATCCAAAATTAGGTCGCAATGGCTTATCATATGTCATCGGGGACGTCGTTTTGAAATTGCAGTGACGAGCAGATTTATGATCAGCCGGTATGAAGACCGATAATAATGATTAAATGAAAGCTTACTTCCATGGTCCACCTCTTTAATTTAAAGTCGCGAATCTCATGGGTCTTTTTTAATATCCTACAACATGAACTTTTAAACTTGATCCTCTTTTAAACTCAATCGATTTTCTTCATTGCTTATATAATAACTACTTTTCAAATTTTATGTCGAGAAAAATAATTTCTTTTCAACTATTTGAATCAACAAAAAAATTATTTGAAAATGTTTCAAAATTTACAGGTCAAGAGACAAACATAATCTCAGAATATTAGGTCAATTTTTATGGAACAAAAAAAGTCAAAAACGAAATGACCTAAGTTTTAGTTTTAAGGTAAAAACCTTCGGTCATTACAAAATATAGGTCAAAGTCACGTGTCAGGAAGATAATATAAACTTAAAATTTAGGTCAACGGAGGAACAAAACCTTTAATTTTAGCCAAAATTGCATAGGTCAATAGGAGAACTTGAGTATAAAATTTAGGTCAAAGGTGAAGGTCAACAAGCAAATGAAGAGTTAAACTTGCATAGGTCAGAAGAAAAAAATAGGCAAACAAAACCTTGAATTTTAGGTCAAGTTTCATAGATCAGAAACTGAATAATATCAAAATTTAGGTCAAAATTGCAGGTATTGACCTGCAATTTTGACCTAAATTTTTGCAAATACCTCAATATTACCTAAATTACCTAAAATTTTTTTTGCAAAGAATAAAATAACAAATTCGAAAATATCTATAGCAATGATATATAATTAAACAAGAAATATATAAATTTTAGGTAGAATATATTAGCAGTGAAAGTTTTATAATTATTCATAAATATGTATAAAGTTTATAATTAATAAATTGAAGTAAATTATAATTTAATATTAAATTAGGGAAAATGTCTAATTAGAAATAAAATGTGAAATGAGAAATATTGAAATGTTTCTGAAATAATAATACATAATTGCGAGAAATATTTAATTTAGAGAAAGTTGCGCAATATTATTGATTAATTAATTAACGTAATTACTGATTACTCTTCTGCTTTTGTATATGTAAGCAATTTCAATGGAAACAAAAACTAGAAACTCAAATTTACTCTTTTGTTGATGAACAGTTACAATTGCAAATGTTATATTATTATAACAGAGAAAATTCATTGCCAAACAGAAAATTTGTCTTTGTGCCAAAATACTGTATGAGTTTTGTATACAGAAATTTTCATAAATCAATATAATATGTATGACCGATCACTCTCGAATTGTTTTAAAAACGAAATATGTTGATAATATTTTTCTATATTAATTAATATGATTATTAATCAATTTTATTGAAAATAAAATGAGAAAAAAAGAAAATACAACAAAAAGATTTCTTGAAAGTTTAAAAATAGCTTACAACTTGTCACTTTTGATATCGATTTTGAGATTCTTGGCGTCTTTTTGACCTAAATTTTGATATTTTATTCGCTATTTGCCAGGTAAATTTTTATCTCAACCTACGAATTTTTGACCTGAATTTTAGATTTATGTCGTGACCTTCTTGACCCGTGTCTTCTGACCTAACTTTTTAGGTAACTTGACCTTTGAATTTTGACCTAATTTTTGATGTTATGCAGTAAAAAAATTTATTTGATTCAAATAATGAATTACTTGACTGTTATCAAATAAATATTTATCTGTATTAAATAAATATTTATTCGATACAAAAAAATATTGTATTATATTTGTATCAAATAAATTTTCTTTCAGTCAAATAAATAGTATTTGATTCAAATACAAAAATTATTATTGATTCAATTACAGTTTATTTGATTGAAATAAAAATTATTTGATAATAGACAAGTAATCCATTATTGGGTTCCAATAAATTTTTTTTTTTTCATTGTATTCCCTCTTGACTTGTGATTCACGTTATTCTTCCTTCTTGACCTGTGAAAGTTGACCTAAATTTTTATGCTATATTTAACTACTCCCGTAATTAAAAAATAAGTACTCAAAAATTTCAGTAAATTAAGATAATTCTTTTTGGGTAACTTACTGCTTAATACTGGGGACATTTATTCATTAAAGGTGAACCATAAAATTGCTGAAACTTACCTGAAACAAAAAAGAAAAGCCAAAATTAATTTCTCGTTGAATTTTTGTCAAAAAAAATAATGTTTAAACAATTTTTGATGAGATTTGTGTTAAAATTTGCATCGCACTTAAGAAATAACTTTTAAATTACACCGTAGAAAGTATTCTGGTATTTTTATATAAAAATAAAATCGATTTTTTTCCAAATAGGCATATTTTTTATTTGTTGGAGAAAGTTGTGAATGTTTGCCATGAAGCACTCAATTGCGTGAACTTTGAAAGAGCCAACTTTGAAGTTGCGAGTTTCTCGAGTTAGTTTCGCCTAAAGCTGCTTCTTGATTACGAAAACAGAATGAAAAGGTGGGGGAAAAGGGATTCTCTTCCGAATGGGATGCTCCTATAGCTAACTTCTGGTTACATATTTCAGTGTGTGAACTTGGATGAATCCAATGAAGTTTCTGCTTAAGCGGATCAAACAGATATTTGAGAACTCTTGTGCTCTATATATGTATATGTATAATATCCTGTCCGTGAAATGCTCTTGTAAACTATACGTTTTCCATGAATATGTATAATCATGAACCTCAGAAAGTCTATACAGAATTCGAAAAATGGAGGAAAGATTTTCCTTTCCTTTTCTTTCATTTCTTTCTTTTTTTTTTTTTTTTTAAGGATTTATACTCAGAAATGAATGTAGAATATAAAACAATTTTTCAAATTTTTAATGGAACATGAAGAACACAATTTTTTATTAACATTTTATAAATAAACAATTTAAGAAACAATAAAAACTTTTTAAACAAAAATTATTTTTGTATTCTACATTTCAAGACAAAAAAAAATTCTTTTTTTATTTTTAAAATTGATCAAACAAATATCGAGAAAAAAATTATTATTAAATTAAGAAAAAACACATACGCACATAAAAAACTAATCTTCTATTTTTAAATGAAAATATGGTGAATGAAAAAACGTTGATAAAAAGGAAAAAAAATTTCATTTCAGAAAAATAGAATTTGTAAGTCATTGCCAATATTTTTTTCCAATTATAAATATATATAGAATTTGAGATTCTTCGCTAATGGAAAAAAGCGTATGTAATTTTTTTGAAAACAAATGTTACAACCATTAAATATACAGGAATATCAATAGATTTTGAAATCGATAGGTGAGGCTTTTCTCCTATATATATTCTTTTTTTTTAAATAAATTCTGATACGTATTGTATATACGAGTATTTACATGCAGAACGTGTCAAGCATCGACCAGATTTAATTACAGAGAATCGTGAGTAAATGAATATCCAATAATTTGATTCCATGGCTTTTAGTATTTATTTGTCGAATGTACTTAAATCATTTCACTATATATTTTGCCTATATTTTAGAAATTTAATCAATTTTGCATATTCGAAAGTTTAAACCTACCGTCATTCATTTTTGAACTTTAAAAAGCAAAAATTTTCAAATCTCGACTAGAAAGAAAAATAAATTACCGGAGTAATTATTTGTTCCAAATTTTATTTGGTTCAAATATTTGACTCAAAACCTACTAAACTATTTATTTGTTCCAAGTAAATTTTATTTGTTCCAAATAAATTTTACTTGGTTCAAATATTTGACTCAGAACCTACTAAACTATTTATTTGTTCCAAGTAAATTTTATTTGTTCCAAATAAACTTTATTTGGTTCAAATATTTGACTCAGAACCTACTAAACTATTTATTTGTTCCAAATAAATTTTACTTGGTTCAAATATTTGACTCAGAACCTACTATACTATTTATTTGTTCCAAATAAATTTTACTAAATTCAAATATTTGACTCAGAACCTACTAAACTATTTATTTGTTCCAAATAAATTTTATTTAGTCCAATAATTGACCCAGAATCTACTATACTATTTATTTGTTCGAAATAAATTTTATTAGGTTCAAATAAGAATTTATTTTCACGAAATGAAAATTTATTTTGTCAAATAAAAATTGTTTTTGTGTCAAATAAAATTTTTATTTAAAAAAAAAAATTGTTTATTATGTTCTGAGACAAATGAACTTTTATTGAACTCAAATAAATTATATTTGGTTCAAATAAAACATTCCTTTGTGTGGATTATATTATGGGAAAATTATAGATACAGTAAATTAATATTTTGAAAATAATATTAAATTGAGGGTCTAATTTTTACGGTTGAATTTCATTAGGGAACACACAGGTAAATTTACCTGTTTTCTTAGTGTGTGCACTTGAAACTAAGTAGTTCTTAAGTAATCTCTCTCTCTCTCTCCCTCTCCAGCTTCCAGAAATAATATCATAAATTACGGTGATGCAGTTATATTCCTGAGAAAATATCATGAACGATAACGCGCATGATATAATCCGCAATCGCGACCAACAAACCACTGAGCCAGGAAATTGTTGTTTAGAGTAAAACTTTAATTAACTTGGTTATCATAATTTTTCCAACCAGAAACTTACTAAAATATAATAATTACTTGCCTCGTGTTTTTCGAAAATACGAGGCATCAAAATTTAACACCTTTTCCTTTCGTTAAAAAATACTTTTCAAATTCCTCCCAACGATTTTAATTAATCCGATCAAAAAGAATCTCTCTAAAATATTTTTTTGAAATTGATAAATTTCAATAATTTAAAATAATTTAAAATAATTTAAAATAATTTAGAGAGAGAGAGAGAGAGAGAGAATATTATAATTGTCTCGCGATATTTTCCTTTTGCGAAAATGGATAACGAAACAATGATAAAATATCATCAAGTGAATGTCCCATGTTCTCTATATGATGTATGGAGATGGGACAGGTATTTAGATTACATAATGTGTGTCATTATATAGATAATACTGTAACTCCTGATTCATCGCAATCTTATCACGTAACACACTCGCTTCTCTCCGTTTTCCGCACACTGTCCACATGACAAAAATTTGCCAATTCAGCAGAAATTTTTTTTTTCGAAAAAAAATAAATAACGTTAAATAATGTTCTTCGCATTTTAAAAATATAAAAATCTTTTAGGTCAATTTCACATTTTCAAAAAAAAATTTCATCACAACCAAGACGGTTATTGCATCCAATTAATTAATGTCAACAAATTAATATATTTTAATTAATCAAGTAATTAATTATGTTCTTGGATAACAAGTAAATAAATCAACGAAGCAATATTGAATTAAAGCTTTTTAGATAATAACCAATGCTAACTAATTAATAGATTAAACAATAAATAATAAATTATTTACTATTATTTATTATTTATAATTACTTATTACTTATAATTGTTTATTATTTATAATTACTTATTACTTATAATTGTTTATTATTTATAATTATTTATGACTTATAATTGTTTATAATTATTATCCATAGCTAAGTGATTAATTAGTCGATTTAATTAATTAACAATTAATTGATTAATTGATTAATAATTAATTGATTAATTGAATAATAATTAAGTAATTATTTGGTCAATTAATCGTTAATTAACTGTTAAATTAATTAATCAAATTATAAATGAAAAATGTTAAATATGATTAATTAAATTTTCACAGCATAATCGATTCATTTTTAAGAGTGTATCAATTTTTTTGGCAGTTGTTTCGTAGGTGAACTACCTTAATTGAAAAATTTGCGGGCAAATTCAACTGCAAATGAGTATTTTAAGGTCTGTGGGTTTAAAGTGTCGGTCGTCATCTTCTCTTAACTCGTTGGTAGTGTCGAATGTGACCACGAAAATTTTGGCAGTCAGCCACACATCATTTTAATGACACGAGCATCGTTCAACCCTACTCGAATTTTAATGCGATTTTGGCAAAGAGAATATATTCTCTGCAAAAGCGTTGCACACGAGGAAATCAGGAAAGAAAAGAACATCTCGTACAGTCTGTCATACTTGAGAATAAATTTGTTTTAATAATTACTCGTCATACACGCGTCCGACAAAATTGCATTTCATTTTTCCATTTAAAAAAAAAAAAAAAAAAAAAAAAA
>JUFY01023865.1:5855-16636 GCA_001855655.1 Leptopilina clavipes | reverse complement strand
TTTTTTTTTTTTTTTTTTGGCCTCTTTATGCAAAACTTAATCTCTTTCCTTCTTCACAGCTCATGTTACAACAGTTAACTTCCTCTCCCGCGTTTGCATGTTGACAATTTTTTCTTTTTCATCCCCGGTTTATTTCATACAAGCAAAAAAAAAAAAAAATTACAATTTTTTTTTCTACTCCATCTATAATCTGATGAGTTAAAATAACCGGTACCGTTTTAGGACCGCCTTTATTGCCGTTAATTAAATTGTAATTGCCGCTACTTCAATAGTGGGCATTTTTATATTTCCCTTTTCCCCTTTTACTTATTTATTTCATTGTTTATTTTTCATTTATTTCTATTTAGTTATTAATTTATTTCTTTATTGATTAGTTTATTTATTAATTTGTTTATTTATTTACTTGTCTATTTATTTATTTGTTTATTTACTAATTTGTTTCTTCATTTGTTTATTTATTCGTTTATTTATTTGTTTGTTTATTTATTTGTTTCTTTATTAATTTGTTTCTTTATTTATTTGTTATTTATTTGTTTATTTATTTGTTTATTTGTTTCTTTATTTATTCGTTTATTTATTTTGTTTATTTATTTGTTAGTTTATTTATTTGTTTATTTATTCGTTTATTTATTTGTTTATTTGTTTCTTTATTTATTCGTTTATTTATTTGTTTATTTGTTTGTTTATTTATTTGTTTATTTATTTGTTTGTTTATTTATTTGTCTATTTATTAATTTGGTTCTTTATTTATTTGTTTATTTATTTGTTTATTTGTTTCTTTATTTGTTCGTTTATTTATTTTGTTTATTTATTTGTTAGTTTATTTATTCGTTTATTTATTTATTTGTCTATTTATTAATTTGTTTCTTTATTTATTTGTTTCTTTATTAATTTGTTTCTTTATTTATTTGTTTATTTATTTGTTTATTTATTCGTTTATTTATTTGTTTATTTATTTGTTTATTTATTTGTTTGTTTATTTATTTGTTTATTAATTTGTTTATTTATTAATTTGTTTGTTTATTTATTAATTTGTTTGTTTATTTATTTATTTGTTTATTTACTAATTTGTTTCTTTATTTGTTTGTTTATTTATTTGTCTATTTATTAATTTGGTTCTTTATTTATTTGTTTATTTATTTGTTTCTTTATTTATTCGTTTATTTATTTTGTTTATTTATTTATTTTGTTTATTTATTTGTTTATTTATTCGTTTATTTATTTATTCGTTTATTAATTTGTTTCTTTATTTATTTATTAGTTTATTTATTTACTTATTTATTCGTTTAATTAAATAACAAAATTGGTAAACAAATAAATAAAACAAATAAGTAAATTACAAAATAGGTAAACAAATAAATAACAAAATCCGTATACAAATAAGTAAATGAACGAATAAATAAAAAAGCAACTTAGTAAATACACAAATAAATAAACAAATATATAAACGAATAAACAAATATATAATAAATAAATAAATAAAAAGGGAAAAAGAGTGGTGGAAGTAAAAAAAAAAGAAAGAGAAAAATCAGAACGTCGGTGAAAAAAAAATGGTAACATCATGTGTGTGCTTAATCCCTTTATCATAAAACCAACACACCTGGGGAGGATACAGGATACGGTTTTATAATTCTAAGCTCGTGACATGTAATTTACAGATTATGATAGCTACTCAAACCTGCAAATTAAGTAATAGCCGTTGACGATTAAAAAGACCTTAACAACCGCGCGATATACTTGTTTTTTCCTCTCTCTCTCTCTCTCTCTTATACTTTTATTTCATAAAACCTCTTCTTACTTAACAGGCAGTGTCGATTTTTTTCTCTCTTTTTTTTCTTTCCTTTAAATCCCCCTTCATAACAAAATGTCCCTAAATCATTAAAGCAGCACTTTCTGATCAAAACCCCCTTTTTTGTCCACTCACCTAACTAGTACATATTTTTCAACATTCCCGCAAAATCAAACTTAATTGCAAGGTGTATACACGTAAAGAGAGATAAAGAGAAGAAAAAAAATTATGTATACCTAAACATTATGAAAATTATTTGCCAATCACAAATTTTATCTCTTATGGGAAAAGTTTTATATTATTTTTCATCAGGACGAGAAAAAACTTTCTGGGAAAACCAAATACAATTGGTAATTTTTGATCCTATAGGGGGAAAAAAAACGATTTTCTTCTTGCAAAATAAAAATATGGAATATATATGCTTGGTATTACAAATGAATGTCGGTCTATTGCATGTTAGTTGGTAACAATTTTGGATGAAAATCAAGAATTAGAAAATATATGTGATGCATTGTGGGCGGAAAAGAAGAGAGGAATAAAACGTGGTCACTCACCGGTAGCGCGATGTGGCCTCCTCGCCCAATCGTCTTCCATAAGCGGCGCGACCCTGCGTCCGTGCAATGTCATCGGACGATATACGACCACCAAGAGTGTCAGAGGCACAAGACTCTCGTGAAGCAGCATTTTTTTCCCTTTTCTCTCCAATATGGACCACTTATTCTTCTTCTTCTTCCTCTTCTTCTTCTTCCTCTTCTTCTTTTTCCTCTTCTTCTTTTTCTTCCTCTAGAAAATTTTATAAATCTTTCCTTCCTAAGGTCCCTTTCCTTCCTCACACTTAATTTTCGATCCACTCAACATACATAATCCTATATCCTTTTCGCTTCCCTTCAGAAACTACATTTCCAAATACAAACACATTTCTCACTTTGGAAAACTTTTCATAAACAAAGTTTTTTTTCCCTCTTGTACTCCACTCACTTTCACTCTCTTTTCTGCGATCAAAACAATTTCCCGTTCACTTCCACTAACGATTTTTTTGAAAAAGACAGGTTCTAGTGATGTAATAGTTATCTTCTTTGTTTGTGGAAAAATATTGAGTATTTATAGGACTTCTTTAACGGATGTTACTTTATAGATCTTCTTTAACAGTTGGTTATGGATGCTTCTTCAGCGGACGCTTATGGTTTGCAGCAAGTTGCATCCTTAAGCGACGGATACTTTATAGGTGTTCCTTCACTAAAAACCAACTATAATCCTTAATTGTATTCACTTATGATGGGTATTCTTCAATAAAGCCTGGAGCTCATTTTATAGTTCATGCAGTTCCTTCTTTTGCACTCAACTCTTAATGTCGAAACACTTCCGCCTCTTGTTGAAATTCGACTCTTGTTTGGTAATCGAAGATTGTAGATGCTGTACTATTCTTTTACTTCTGCTGCTTTTTCTTCTCCTGCTTCTTCTTCTTCTTTTTCTCCTGCTGCTTCTTCTTCTTCTTCTTCTTCTTCTTCTTCTTCTTCTTCTTCTTCTTCTTCTTCTTCTCCTGCTGCTTCTTCTCCTGCTTCTTCTTTTTGATTAGTAATCAAAGACCCAAAATGATTACCAGAAGTACAAAAATTTTTAACGGACGTTGTAATCAAAATCCAACAGATTTAGACAAAAATTCTCCTGCAGTTGTTGAGTTCTCCAGTATTAGTAGTACCAAATATTAGATACTTTACAGAATCCTGAACCAAACATTGGAGCCGAATTTTAATCGGAAATTGTAGATTCTGTAGCAAATCATCATCCAAGATACAATCCAAGATACAATCAAAGATACAATCCAAGTACAATCCTCCAACAAGTCCAGTATATGTCAATTTCTCCAATTTGTGTACAATCCTCCAAATTGTTGTTCTCAAATTTTCTATTTTGCATCAAACATAGTAACAAACAAACCCGAAAAAAAATACTACACAAAATCGTTAAAAAATTCCACTAAATTCTTCGCTGCAAACTACAACTAATTGGAGCAAACAAACACAAACGTACTCCCATTCAGTATACCCCCAATTATATATTACTATAATCAAAATCTCATCCACCTAAATGTTCTCCACAGATACTGTATCACATGCTGCCGCTTCTACCGATTCATCACTCGTTGTGCAAATTAAGCAAAAATCTCTTCCTCCCCAAAAGAAACAGAACAACATTCATAGATGTCAAAAAAATGTTTTGTTTATCATAGACATTGAATGTGTCTTCGTCGAGTTGTGGGTGTATCGAGAGGCTGCACGAGAATGCCACGATGATATTCTGCCTCGGCACAAAAATATCCGTGCATCGTTCAGAAAAGAGGGAGGAGAATGAGGGTGTGAGGGTGGGGGGAGGCACCACAATCAGATTAAGTTGAAAAATGCAAAAAAAAAAATAGAATTCACGTGAATTGCATCGAGAGAAAAAAAAGTGCGCACAGAAAAATAATTAACGACGTGTTGTACCACAATGTTGGGCTAAATTGTCGTTGACTCGATGGTCCGACAATTTTTGGCACTGGTACCTTGATCATCTGACACGCACGACACTTCACCGTCAATGGATTTTGTGTGTGCCCGAGAAAGAAAGAGAGAGAGAGAGATTGTGAGAGAGAGAAAAAAAGAGATTTGTGTGAAGCGAATGGAACCGGGCAAAAGCTTGGGATGCGAGTGCGCCTGAAGCGAGCGAACGACTGAACTGACTTACTGACTCGCGTGCGGTCACCGCGCCGGCCAGCGGCCGTCGGCTATTCCTACTGTTGTGTATATATCGTCGTCTGCGATTCGCCATTTACCACCTCGGGATTCCATTTCTCACCGGGTGCACACACATTTTATCCTCCTTCCAAAAAGGAAAAATCCCAACCACCCAAGGGAAGGATTCAAACTTTGTCGGGGAAGGAGAAATTTAACCATTATTTCCCTTTCGAAGCTCAACAGTTCTAATCGAATATTAGGCTGTGTCCACAATAGGTTCTTTTTATGTCCTTACGTCGATCATAACATAAAAATACAAAAATATCTATGAAATCTATTGTATTTGTATGTTATGTTCGACGTAAGGACATAAAAAGAGCGCATTGTGGACACAGCCTTATAAACCATGAAGAATGGAAAATTCTCAACTTTGAAACATCCAAATCTTTCGGAATTGACAATTATGCAAATCCGTAAATCTCCAACTGCCCATCCCTGGTGGAAAGGGGCTAAAAGACTTAAAATCCCACCTGCCGATCCCTGCCGATCCCTGCCGTGGATTCCATCTACCCATCTCTGCTCGAAATATGTCAATACAGTTTTTTAATAAAATCCGTCGACTACAACTCCGCGGGTGTAAAACTTATTTTATTAGTTTGATAACTTCAATAAACAATTTCATTTCCTAGAAAGTTGACTCTCCTAAATACGAGAGAATTCTATACGCAGTTTTCGTTCCATTCTGAAAGACCAATTATTCCAATCCTCTAGGTCTTGAGTCCTAACCTAAAATTCCACTTTTAGGAATACAAAAATCTTTTTGGGAAATTATTTTGGGAAAAGAACAAACTATTTGTACTAAAGGTAAGACTGTAAAATTGCCGCATTAAATAAGGTTATGTTGCCACATTAAATGCACGATTTTTCCATTTTCTGGGTAAACTGTGCTACTTTTAAACATAGGTACTCTCTAAATTTGAATTAGTGAAAATTTTAACTAATTTGAATTAGTGACTCACTTTTTGCCTTCGAATTAGTTAAATTTTACTAATAAATAGTAAAAAAAAATTTTTCTACTAATTTATTAGTAAATTTTAACTAATTCAAAAGCAAAAAGTGAGTCACTAATTCAAATTAATTAAAATTTTTACTAATTCAAATTAGTTTCGAATTAGTTTTCGAATTATTTAAATTTTACTAATAAATAGTAAGAAAAAATTTTCTACTAATTCATTAGTAAATTTTAACTAATTCAAAAGCAAAAAGTGAGTCACTAATTCAAATTAGTTAAAATTTTTACTAATTCAAATTTAGAGAGTAATAATAATTTTAAGTCAGCTAAGTATTGCAAATTATTATTACCTACTGTTTAGCACTGATGGCACATTTTACTCGCAGAAAATGGAAAAGTCCTGCAGTTAATGTGTCAACATAACCTTATTCAATGCGGCAATTTTAGTCTTTGGATACCTGGTCCAAATAGTTTGTAGATGCGGATAATTCCCAAAAAGATTTTTTACATATAATAGAAAATATGTGACACTCCGCGACAAAAGGTACCTTAGCTCCTAAAAATTTTAGGTTATGTTAATTGATTGTTTTAGTAAAAAATTCCTTTCTAATTAGGTAAAATCAAAAATAGTTTTAATTCCATAGTTTGGATAAACTAAACATCAATAATAATTATCAATAATAATTATCAATAATAATTATCAATAATAATTAATTATCAATAATAATTATCAATAATAATTAATTATCAATAATAATTAAACATCAATAATTTTTATTAAAAGTTGATCCTTTTTGTGTATTTTCACTCCAAAAATTAGAAACATAACCTACAATTTTTTGGAGCTAAGGTAACTTTTGAGCGTCACATATAATACCTACACTAAATTCTTAAACCACACAAAAATTCTGAGAATTTAATTAGAAATGCCTAATGTAGTATAACTCACTAAAAGTTAATTCATAACACACACATTGGTGCTGACCTTTTCAGAAACATTTTTCTTTTGCGCATTAAAGATAATGAAATAGTTAATACACCAATAACGAGTAAATGTCAAACCTTAGTCGTAAAGTACAGATCGTAGATTTCCTGTGTTCAAATTCGGTTCAAGCATATAAGTAATTATTAAAATCAGCAGTGCGTGTATATTTTTCGATCGTTATCGTTATTATTGATCGTAACAAGATTTTTATTTTCCTGTCTCCACTGTATCTGATTTTCAAATAGACGTTAATTTTTCCACCTCATAACAAAAAGTGAAA
This sequence comes from Leptopilina clavipes, assembly GCA_001855655.1. NCBI lineage: Eukaryota > Metazoa > Arthropoda > Insecta > Hymenoptera > Figitidae > Leptopilina > Leptopilina clavipes. Next base: position 9,856 of record JUFY01023865.1, on the reverse strand, counting down.
GTTGTCAGTATAAATCTTCAAAATAATAGAAAATTACCATTTTGGAAAGAATTTTTGAGGTTAAGTTCGGAAATGTTTTGTTTTTTTAATCATATATACTGTTTCGGACGAAGAACACTACTCTCTGCTGGTATAAGACGTAACAAATGCGCGTCGCTCTGTCTACAGGGGGTAACACTTCCGCGAGCCAAAATGGCTCTAATGACGTTAGGAGGATGATTGAAAAGCTTGAAACTTGTCTTCAAATTAAACATCCAAAAATACACACACGGTCAACAACTTCGTTTCGCCGAAACAACATAGTTTAATTATCATTCTAATTAGAGTATACATAACCCTATCCACTGCATATAAAAATAAATGCATTTACCTTTAAACAGAGAAACAAAATTTAAAAATAAAGGAACCTAAAATATTCCGTAAAAAAGAATACAATTACAGCATTTGCTGATTTTACCAAAATTCGTGACAAATATAATTTATTGTCTCCGGCATCGAATTTAAAGGCCGATTGGGGTCAAGTTCGCGCGAGGCTTTTAATCTAATAAAAGCCTAATAACACTGGCCTAAATTGTTTCGCGAAATAATCCTGAAATTCAATACATGATTAAAATCCATCAAATCTTCTAGTTAATATCTTCGTTAATGAACTCTTAAGTTTGACATATGGAAGCCCCTAAAAGTTCAAAGAAACAACCAAGTTAAAACGTAACGTTTTTTAGGTTAAAATCTAATAGAGAAAAAAAATTAAGAAACAATAGATGAAAATGAATATGATCCGAGTCTGAATGAAGCCAGAGAGGGGCGAGGCGAGAATTTTCGATTCAATAATGCCAAAGCAAAGAGCGCCCTTTCGTGAAGCAGGAAACCACAAAATACGTGAGGAAAGAATCATCTTTTGTCAATTTTCCGCTTGACTGCAGTTCAAAAACATTCATCCTCGCTCCGTTTGGAAAGACGAGCAAATTTCATCCCATGGAAAGACGTTAAATTCCAAACACAATTCTTACTTTTGTATACTAAATTTTATTTATTGAGTTAATTATTCATTACCAGGTAATTAACACAAAATATTGCGACATAATTCACAGTTTTGTGAGAATGCGAACATAACCTCAAAATTAAAATATATTCATATTTTGATTTTGAGGTTATGTAACTCATTGGACCTAATTCACAACTGTGGAAATGCGAGCATAACCTCAAAATTAAGATATGAATAAACTCATTGACATATAATTCACAACTGTGGAAATACGAGCATAACCTCAAAATTTAGATACAAGTATAATCGTGTAAATTAATATATATTTTCGTGTTTATACCTTTGCCGTAATGCGAAGATAAGATAAAATTTCCTTCGACCCAAATGACATGTGTTACAGGTCACCAACTGTTCTAGGATTTCTTGAAAACCGGATCAAGTCTCTTTTTAAAGACAAACTTCCTTGTAGCAGACACGAACCTTTAGCAAACAGACAAGGCCTAACAGGTGTAAACCTCAAATCCAATCCGATAAGGCAAGACAACTTTATTTTAAACCATATTCATTCAGAAGATTCAGCCTTGGGCTTTTTAGGACCAAATACGGTTCCCAAGTTGAACACGTCCCCGTTCGATATCGCCATATATATATATTGTTCCTTTCTATTTGTGTCTCTAATTACACAAATGCCTCTTATCAAAAAATATTTTCACATTTTGGATCTTCTCCTAATCGTGGACAATTTTTTGCCTATTAACCTTACAAGCTTCTCCTTCCCATCCCTGGCGGAAAGGAACCCAAGTGATTCGCACATCTAGATACCCAGTAGTATCGATGGTTATAATCATATGTTCATACAAAAGCAAGAATTAGTGCAACGAAATAAACTTATTTTATTAGTCTTATAACTTCATATATTGCAACTTTAACATTTGATGAAAATTTTACTCGCGAGTATTTTAACCTCGTTTTGAAATTTCATCATACAAAATTAAAACTTCATCCAAAGAGTAAAATTTTTTTTCTCTAATTGCGACTCCATAGAAATAAATTTTCAAACGGATTTGTTTCGGGAAAAAATTTTCTGCAAAAGTGAAAACTCCATTTTGGGAAAATTGATTATAGGGTTATAATTTATAAATCGCTTTGAAACCGGAAAGCATTCGTGAGGGAAAAATAATTCCGATTGGCAATAGATTCTAATTAAAAGTCGTTAACAAGATAAATACTGATATTAATACCGTGTGTGGGATATAATTATAGACAACAATGACAAGATTCACATTATAAATCACTAGTTTTACAACTCAAATTATAAACATCGTAAAATCTATACTCGATTTGGTTATGTTTATAAAAATTATCATATTGTCGACTTTCCTTCTTCTCATCGCGTTAATTATATTTTTGACATATGATTAAATTAATTATATAATTAAATTAATTATATAATTAAATTAATTATATAATTAAATTAATTATATCTCAAAAATATAATTAATAAAAAAATATAATTAACCGTCTCTTCCAAAAAATTTTTTTTTGTCATTTAGAAATAATATTGCAAATTGACGATTCTATTTTGGAATTAAAATATAAAAAAAATATATAAAAAGGGAAAGAAGCATTTTTTTTTTTAAATTTCTATCTGACAACGTTGTTTATTTTGCGATCTTGACTATCCGTCGAATCGAGAGACTTGATTGCGTTGTTGATAAGAAACGTTCGCTCGTTCACAAACACAAAACGAAAATGTCGTCGTCGTCGTCACTTTCTCACACGGTGCCAGAACATATCGATGTATATAAATAGCAGTTTTTTATTCTCTGCCACGGTGAAAAGTGTACGGAGGAGTGGACCTGAAAAACCCGAGGGGGATATACTTGTGAACGCGCGACTCGATTTGTACGTCGCACACAGACTCTTTTTAGCCTCTCTAGAGTGTCATCAACTCGACCGATTCCACCAATCGCATATATATATATATTTATTTCGCAAAAAAATCCCCCTTTTCTTGACCCACAAATTTAGCGACAGGAATATAATTTTCTCATCGGATAAAATTTAAAAAAAGCGAGAATTTATTTTTATCGGAGAGAGAGAGAGAGAGAGAAAGAAGATTGCCCGGAAATACGCACCAAAACGTAGTGAAGTAATAACTGATGATGTCAATTTTTTGGGAGCAATTGCTTTGAAGGGTGGGGGAAGATGTCATCAGATTTAAACTGCGCAGACTCTCCATTTTGGACGCCTGCGCCATCAAGTGCGGACAAACTTTCAAAATTGGAAAAACATCTGTCCTTAAGAAATTACACAAATTTTGAATTTAATTAAAATACAATAATTGTAGTATTTTCTCTCTCTCTCTCTCGTTGAGTTATTGTACAATCATTCTCGCAAGTTTCCATGGAAACATGAAATGTAGGTTTAATAATCACGGCATTGCCCGATTGTCTGTTCCAGATTCATATGAATCGCAAACTCGTGCTTTACAATGTTTGTCATTTTTCTTTTTTTATCATCCATCTGATAACCAGAAAAACCGTCAACTCTCCACGGTAACATAATCATTGCGTAAACAATATTTTCCAGAAAATTAAAAATACTATAGCACAACAAAAAAAAAGAGAAGGTAATGTAAAAAATGTTTTCGTTTTTGTTCGAATTTACAAAATGAATGTTCTGTTTCCTATTTTTCTTAATTAGACGCAGAGGTGGGAAAAGTTTTTTTCCAATTCAAGTGTGTCAATCCCCATTCGTTAGAAAAGGACAAACTAATCTCAGGGTGGAATAGATGTTGTAAAGGGAAAATTTCGCGATAAATTGGGGAGAATATTTTTTTTAATGATGCGTCCCTGAATGTCTGGGTGTAGCGTCATTCACTCTAGAGTTGTGGAGGAGTAAACCAGTGCCGCAGTCTGGTCTGTAAAGTGTGACACCTCGATTGCGAATCGTCGCGGAAGGTGTCGCGAATGACTGTGCGTCTGGTTGAGAGGAAGGTGTGTGGGCCCGCGTG
>JUFY01023856.1:0-10935 GCA_001855655.1 Leptopilina clavipes | reverse complement strand
TAAAAAATTTATTTCTTTAATTTATTTTTATTATTATTATTTTTTTCTTTTTGGGAAAATTTTATCTTATTTTATTTAATTTTTAAATTTTTAATTAATAAATCAAATTTTTTGTTTCTAATTTCTAATTTATTGTTAATTTTGAATGCTCGTAGTTTTTCAAACGCATTGTCAATTTTGTTTTGCAGGTTCAAAGACAACAGGGCATATCCCTGGCCAGGTGGTGAAAGCCATTTTATCTTATACCCGGAGAGTGCAAATCAGACAATTTATACTCTTAAAGTACGGGCGTCGGATGCAGGGCGTTATTCTTGTCAGGCAAGAAACGATACCACCACCTTGGAAGCTGACATCACTCTTACAATACTCGGTGAGTTTTTTCTGTTCAAATTTAACCCGAATAGTTATATAATTCGAAAAGAAATCACACCACATACATTTTTTTTCTTTTTCTATAAAATTTGCTCTTTGAATAATGAAAGTACTCATTAAAAAATGACACTCGAAGAGGCAAATCGCTAAAATCCATTATTCGTACACACAGTGAAAATGTGTATATAAAATATTGAAAATATTTTGAAAAAAAAAGAATTGTTGGCAAAATATATTGAAAGAATTTTAAAAAGTGTATCTACGCTTTCGGAAAAGCTTTTACAAGTTTTTGAAATTTTAATGGTTAAAGTTTGAAAGTGAAATATTTTTTTGTTTTATTTCGTTTTTATAATAAGTAACCGGAAGTACATATCGTGACCCGGGAAATTGCATTTGAGATTTAAAATAACTCTACTGGTACATAGATATATATATTTTCACGTTTTTTTTTCTTATACTACATTCGTTTTTTTCCGCATTGGCTTTTTGAAATCGATTCCCAGAAATCAGGAACTCGTTTATTTTTTTTTCTCCCCTGGGGATTTTGCATAGATTTAGAATTTTAGAGAGCCGTGAAATGTAAATTATTCATGCATGTGAGTCAAAATGCAATTTGTTTCTATAGCAATTGTGTCTGCGTCCATGTGTGACACGCAAAAACACGAATATAGCGAATTTGCATAAAATTTCTTGAAATTAATTTTTACATGAAATTTTTACAAAAAGAAAAAAAAATATGAAGAAAAAAAAATTGAGAAAAAAAAGTGTAAGGAAATATTAAAGAGAAAAATAGCAAATAAGACAGAAAAAATAAGGGACAAAATTAATTAAACAAACGAAATATTGCAAAAACGGGGAAAAAAATTGTTAATTTAAAAACTGCGATAAAAATAGTTTAATTAATATTAAATGTATTGTTTTTTCTTTTTTTAGGTACAGAATTTACATTTTAAAAATCTTTAAATATAAACGAGATTTTAGTTGATTGGATAAAATCTAATTTATATGGGAATAAATTATCGCGTCGTGTCTGGCAATATTATACCGCGAGAATGAAAGTGATAATGAGTTAGTTGTTAATTTAAAAATATGTGTATCATATTATACGTATATATATATAATTATATATTTATTTTAAATATATTCCATGAATGTTGATTTTGATATTTTCTGGAGAAAAACTCTTGCCGACAAAATACATAACTATATTCAGACGTACAGGAATCGATAAACTTAACACTCCGAGTTTTGATATGAGTTGACACTCTCTTTAAAAATTTTTATCTCTGATATATATATAATTGAGAGTCATGGAGAGATATTTTTCGTATCGTTCAATTTAATAATTATCCAATTATGACTTGAATATTGGGACACATAAGTGACAGATATAAGAGGACGCGTGGAACGTTTTTCATGTTTCCGGAACGAAACTAAATTTATAACTGGGAAATTAAAAATGCAAAGATTTTTGTTTTTAATAAAATAGGAGAATGTGGAATTTAATTTCCTTGCGAGAATTATTGGGGAAGAAAAATATTCTTCGTAAGACAGGATTGTGGAAATTGTATCAATTTGACATATATTTACGCACTGGATAGTTTTTGGCAAGGAATACTGGTTTGTATCTGACCAGAAAATAGAAATGTAACTCTTCGTAATTGTCAAAATAGATAGAGTTCCCTATTTCCGGCAGAGAAATTGTTCCACTTCTCTATATTTTAATTTTAAAACAGGACTTTAACTCCTGTTGAAGAGCCTTTACAGAAACTGGTTACCCCCTTGTTGAAGCCCTTCTTTAAATTCGACAAAGTAGGAACATTTCTGCCTAGATCCATGTTTAAAACAGGGAGAGGCACCATAGTAAAAATTGGCCCCTTTTTCTATTTTAAATAGGAATAACTCAGAAACTAGGAAAACTTGTTACTAAAACTAGTCAGAAACTAGGAAAACTGACTAGGCCTTTGTTTCAAAAATAGGACAAAACATCCACGTAGAAATGACCCATTTTTTTCGATTTTAAACAAGATTTTAACAAGTGCCCTGTCAGAAACTAGAAAAACTAGCTGGACCCTTTCTAAGACCCTATTTCAAAGAAGAAAGCAAAGAGACTCTAAATTAAGAGTACTCTATATTAAGAGTAATTCTCTATGGAATAGGACATTTTTTCTACCTAGTAAAAGAACTAATTTTCCTAAACAGCTTCATTATATAGTTTTTCTATTCAGGGGCTGACCAGTTTCTTTAAAGATGTTCTTGTACCCAAACTGATTTTCTGAGTAGAGATTTTGCAACATACGGAATGATTTTCCTTACAGAATGTGAAAAGTTTTTCTTTCTATTACTAAGCCAGTTTTCCTAAATTATCACAAGTTTTTATAAAACTTTTTAGAATTTTTTACTTGACTTTTGGTTAGTTTTCCTATTCAGTGACTCACTAGTCTCTGAACCGAAATTATTAATTGCTTTCCGTGCAGAAATTGTTCCACTTTGCCCTCATTAAACTAGGGTTCTTACAAGGGCCTTGAAAGAAACTAGGAAAACTATCTAGGCCCTTACTAAAGCCCTTACTAATTGTAAATAACTAAATAGGGCAAAGTGGGTCAATTTCTCCACGGGTTCTATTCAGATTTTCTGGCTAGCTATTGCAGAAAATGTCCTGGTTTGCTCTATTTAAAGTAGGGCCTTAGCAAGGGCCTAGCCAGTTCCTGGAAAGGTTCTATTGAAACAGGAACTTAACAAGGACCTTTCTAGAAACCGGTTTTGCTCAGGTTTTGCTAAATCGATGTTTTTTGTCAGTGACTTGACAGAAGTACTCACAAGAATAAAAGGTAGCCTTTTCTGTCCAGTTCTGTCTAGTTTAAGTCAGACGCTTAGTAGAAATATCAGATTTTTTGGTCAAATAAAACTCACCAGTTTACCTGATATTTCCTATTTGAATTCGGTAAACTGGGACAATTACTGCACGGTTGCCTTGCTCTATTTGAAATACGGCCTTAGCAAGTTTCTAGCTAGTTTTTCCAGTTTCTGCCAGGGCGTTTGTTAAAATCTCTTATTTAAAATAGAAAAAAGTGTGTCATTTCTACATGGATATTTTTCTTTATTTAAAATGACCTTAGAAAAATCCTAGCCAGTTTCTATTCAGTTCGTAGCCAGTTTTTCTACTTTTTGACACAGCTCTTGTTAAAATCCTCTTTAAAATAGAAAAAAGGTCTATTTCTAACATAGGTATCTTGCTCTATGTGAAACGAGGCCCTAACGAGGGCCTAGCTAGTTTTCCTAGTTTCTAACAAGGACCTTGTTACATTTCTATTTAAAATGGGAAAAGAGGCAATTTCTGTTGGAAAACGTTCCTTGTTTCAAAGAGGGCAAGGCTTTAAAAAGGCCCTAGACAGTTTTCCTAGTTTCTGACAGAGCGCTTGTTAAAATCCTCTTTTAAATAGAAAAAAGTCCATATTTTACAAGGGTGTCTTGTCCTATTTGAAACAAGGGCCTATCTAGTTTTCCTATTTTCTAGCAAAGCCCTTGTTAAATTCCCATTTGAAATAGAAAGACACTTCATAAATATAAAATGCCAGTTGATATATCGTCCCTGCTAGTCACAATCTCACGTTCGACTCCAATTATAAACATGTTGAACAATTATGTATGAGAATAAAAATTATTTAACCGTTCAAGAATATATTGCTTGTAGACTTTTTTTTCTCTCTAATTAGCAACTACATGAGAGTTTTAATTTACAGGTGACGAGATAGCACTTGTAATGCGCATGCGATTTGCTTTAACATACATGTTTTCTTTTTCTCTCTTTCTTTCTTTTTTTTTCTTTCTTTTTTTTCTTTCTTCTTTTTTTATGCACAAGACACGTGCTCGATCTCGTTGTGAACCTTCTCTCACTCTGTGCTTTGTTTTAGTTTTGTATTCCCTTTGGCCACGACTTCTTTTGCTATCTTCTTTCTCGCTTGATTTTTATTGCTCCTTTTGCTCTTGAGCAGACGCTGCTGAAGGTTCGTAAGCCACAAGTTCCATTACTGGACCATGCCTGGTTTACCTTCTGATGCGAGCCACTCATTGGTCGATTTACGATATGTTTGGTCTGCTGCTTTCATTTTTCTTTTAACCTCTTGAACCCCGTTCGTCAGTGACTATATACACTGTGAAAGCATTCCACATGTATACCAATGGGAACAACTTGAGTATTTATACACAGGGAACCAAACTTGAGAGTTGCAATCTTTCCCTATATATATATCAACTTTCAACATTTTAAAATCTTCTTTGTAAAATATTACATATTTTTTATTTGTATTTCGTATTTATTTATTTTTTTGATTTATGTAATATCCTGTTATCGGAAAAGTTACTGAATTTATTGGTTTAGCTTCTTATTATTTATTTAATTATTTATTATTATATAAATATTATTATTAAATAAATATGATTATTACTATTATTAAATAAATATTATTACTATTATTAAATAAATATTATTGTTACTATTATTAAAGACATATTGTTAAAATAGTATTTTTTCGAAATATTTAGTTTTTAGGGCAATTATTTTCAAAAAAAAAATTTTTAATGAAATGAGTAAAAGTTAAACATTTTTCATATCGTGTTTTATGTATTTCATAATTCTCTGTATTGCAAACAGAAAAAAATTGTTTGAAAGCAATTTATTGATTTCTAAAAAAGTTTCTTTCATCAAAGAGATAAAATTCAATTAAATGTAACAATGTATTTACATGTCAAACAAATTTTTAATAATATTTCCTTTCTGTTTATTTTTGAAAAATCGATTTTTTTTCATTTTTTTTTTTTTTATTAAAAATGAAAATTACTAATGCTTGGATTTATTTTGTTTTTTGAATATTTCAATTATAATTTTAGAATTTTAGAATAAATTCAATTTTACGACTGTTACTGCGTCACTGTAAACTAATAACGGTTTACTACTATAAAAAAATAAATAAATAATTGAATGAATCAAAAAATAAGTGAATGAATAAATAAATAAATAAAGAATTGAACGAATAAATAAATAAGTGAATGAATAAAAAAATAAGTGAATGAATAAATAAATAAATAAATAAATAAATAAATAAAGAATTGAACAAATAAATAAATAAGTGAATAAATAAAAAAATAAGTGAATGAATAAATAAATAAATAAACAATTGAACAAATAAATAAATAAGTGAATGAATCAAAAAATAAGTGAATGAATAAATAAATAAATAAAGAATTAAACAAATAAATAAATAAATAACTGAATAAATAAATAAATAAATAAAGAAGTGAACTAATAAATAAATAAGTGAATAAATTTGTTAATGAATAAATAAATAAATACGTAAATAAATTATTATACTGAGAAGGTGATTAAAAAAATAATTGATAGCATTATTTATTTATTTTACGACTTTCATTGTGAATATATCTAATTCGCCTTATTTCTGCGTGTATTCAAGTCGTGAGCATTATTTTGCGGTATTCTATATAGAATGAAACTCTCGGGGTTTTTGCCCCCGAGTGGAGGAGGATGTTCATAATCTATACTCCGAAGGGAGCTGGTGCCTGCAGGACCTTATCTAAAACTCGGCGATGTAGCCGCGCATAAGTGCACATGTGGATAATATATATTCATCCAGTACGCAGAATGCGATAATGGTATCGTCCACTCTACGATAAATTTCCACACCCGCAGGGGGCTCCAAATTGTCATATCCATTTCCGAACATATCCTTTATTCTTCTTTCGTCTCTGTCGCGCGATAATAACTAATATTCGTTCATTAATTTTTCAATAAAAAAAAAAAAAAACAAAAAAAACAAAGAAAGCAAGAAAGAAAGTAGAAAATTAATGATGACACGAGTGCGAAGAAACATTTTCAAATATTTATGTCCTTTGTGTCAGACTAAAGGAAATAATAAAATAATCATCCATTGACGTCAATATTCCTTTTTTAGTCACATATGTTCTGCTAATGAATTCGAAAAGTTCCTCTTTTATTGGCACACATGGTTTATTTGTTTTTCTTGTTTTAATCGCTCGGCAAATTTCAAGTTTCATATTGATGAAATAGTATTGGAATTTTTATCAATTGAAGTGGAGGAATTCTATTACAATCACTTTTTGACCCTTTCTCGCCTCTTAAATTTTACAATTTTTCATAGCTGTGAATAAGCTAAAATTTACTGAAGTGGTGTATTTTTATGAGTCGATGGGAGAAAAAATATTGCGAGCATGATTGAAAAAAAGGTTTTAATAGCGTTACTCAAAAAAAAAAAAAAAACTGGAAAATTGGCTCCTCTAAAATTTTATACAATTTTTTACATAAAAAACTCAAACTGAAATTTGATACACTCATCTGTTTTTAGAAGTAGATTACCTTAGAAATATAATAAATCAAATTCAACATATTTTGCCACTGATAAACAATTAATTTATTTGATACAAGCAAATTTTTGTTTAAACAATCAAATAAATGCATTGCTATAAAGTTAACCAATAAATGTTTGTTCAGTTCCATTAAAAATATGGTTCAAATGACCAAATTCTTTCTTCGATTAAAAAATTCATTAAAATGAATCAAATATTTATTTGAATCGAATAAATATTATAAATAATAATAAATATTATTTAAAAAAGATTTATTTTCCTATTTAGTATCTCTAGGTATTCAAAAATGTAGTCGGGCGCTTGCGCACAAGTTACGCCGCTAGCGCTTCAACGGTAGCGTCACTGAACTAGTAAACTTAACCTCGAAACTAACAATCTCGATCACTTAAAACTTGGGTCCATACAACAAAATATTGATTGTAATTGCAATTCTTGTTTAAAAAATGTTTTTTCAATTTTAATTTCATTAACTTATTTTATTTAACTTTAATTTAATTTTATTTAATTTAAATTTAAGTATAAAAAAATAAATAAAATAAAGGAATTAAAAATTAATTAAAATTATTGAATTCAGAAATTAGAAGCTTAAAAAAAAATTTACAGAGAGCAGTGAAATAAAAAAAGGGATAAAAATATTTTTGTTATATTGATATATGATATTACAATTAGATAAGAAAAACATTTTTTCGATTTCCTACATATTTTTTATTGTCTTTCTTCCTTTCTTTCTTATGTTTTTTCTATCTTACCCACTTTAATTTATTCTCTTTATTTTTTCCTATTATTTAAATTTTTTCCGAGCATTTTTTTTTTATATTTTATTTCTTGGTACGAGTCACTTTTCTCATTTATTTTTTTTACTTGTTTTTTCGTTTATTGTTTTCCTTCAATTTTCCCCTTTTATTAATTGAGTAAATAAATAGAAAAATTTGTATCATATATATGTTTACTTTATTTATTTTTATTTTACACTTCTTTTTTTTGTGGCCTTTTTTTTATCTTCTCTTTATTTATTTGATTTCTTTGTGTGTATATTTTCCTCTAGATCTTAAATTTCCCTTATTCATTTTATTCAGTTTCATTGTCTTTTTAAAAAAATTGTTAGCACCTTTTTTCTTTATTTTATGCACACTAATGTTTTTATCTTTTCCTTTACTTTTCATTTTTTTGTGATTTATATTTTAAATTTTAATATAATTCCATCTCGTTAAGTAGTTATAATTCCTTCATTTTCTATTTTTTATTATTTTCCTCTGATTTATTAATTAAAGTAATATTTTCCCTACGTATTTTTTATCCCTTTTTTTATTTCACTGCTCTTTGTAAATTTTTAGTTTTTAATTCCTAAATTAATTAATTACTTTTTACAATAACTACAATAAAAAAAAATTACATGAAGTGATTTTCGAACTATATTCAACTTGAAACTCAATCTTTTCATGTAATTAAAATTAGAAAGAATTCAATTTCAGTTCAAAGAGTCTATTAAAATAAAATTACCATACTCTTTTTATAGAAAAGCAAACTTTTTCCCTTTTGTTCCTGATGTGAATTAAAAAGCAATATGAATGACCAAGTCCCTGGAAGAAAGGTTCTTTTCATATAGTTAAAAACCATTGAAGAACTTCCTGAACATTATTATGATTATTATTAAAAAAAAAGGAGTAAAAATCTTGTACCTTGAATAGTGATAGTTAATCAGGTTTTAAAAAAAGAAGTGTAAATTCAGGGAAGTAATTAAGTTTCATGAAGAGAAAAGTATAATTTAATTGGAAAAGCAGTGACGCCTGTTATGTATATATATAGTAAAAAGGGGTTAAGAGATGTATAAATCGAAAAATAGAGAAAGAGAGAGAGAGAGAGAGAATTAATCAATAGAAGATTGTGCTTTTTGAAGGGGGTGTCGCGTGACAAGGAAGAATCCCTTTAATATTCAAGTTACGATAAAGTAGGTATATAATAATGGTTCACCAAGGTGCACCATATACATAGCATGTGTGTGGTATCCTCTGAGCCTTCGAGTGCTCTACCATGTTCTATCACCTGTGTTGACGTTTCTGAGCTCCGGTGTAAATCGTTTCCGAGAAATTCGTGTGTGTGTTGTACTCACCTCCTCTCCTCAACAGTGTCAGCTTATATAAGCTTCTTGTGGCATTGTTCAACCTTATATGCGCATTAGTCACACATTCACTGACACTCTGATAATCTTTGCAATTTTCTCGCAATTCCAATCGTCTCATATCTTAAAACCGACATCGTCCCAGTGCGGTTTAATAATTCCCATTTAATTTCCTCATGTCACTCGATTCCATTTTGTCCCCACGAACAGAGAGATAATGAAAAAAATTTTCCAATGGAATTTTTTGTTTCAGTGAAAATATCTTACGGAAAAAACCTATTTTGCTATCTGTAGGTATTCGAAAATGTAGTCAGGCGCTTGCGCACAAGTTGCGCCGCTAACGCTGCAACGGTAGCGTCACTGAACTAGTAAATCTGACCTCGAAACTAATCTCGATCCTTTCATTGGACATAAAAGATTGTTTTTTCCATATTTTACCTTAACGATATTTAAAAATGCAAGAATGTTGCCTAAGAATATAAATTACTTAACATTGGACATTTTTAAGCAAAAAAATAATTCGAGTTTCTCAACACACAACCTAAAAAACTGGAAAAATGTAAAAATTCTTTTAAAACTGCTACTTATCCATTTTTCTTTTCTTCGCAAAGAACGAAAGAATAAAACTCGTTTAGTATTTAATCTGTTTTATCATTAAATGCTTCTTTTTTTCTGCAAATTTTCCCTCTTTTTTTTTCTAAATGCCAGGAAAATGAATTAAAACTTATCATTCGAATGGCGGGCGGACTCTCTTTTTAAACTTTCTGCAAACTTACTATATATTGGACTTTGTAGTTACTGTTTTCAAATTTAATTAGAGCTCTCTTGGACTGAGAGAGAAAAGGAAACGTGCGCCATGGAATTCTGAAAAGGATTTTCTATACCGGATATAATGGTTAATTTGAGTGAAAGGTAATTTTTTTGCAAAATTTTAATTAGAAAAATTTTCATATATCTCTCTATGAATTTTTTCCGGGTTTGTTTTTAGGGTGGAAAAATATTTCTAATTTTTTTTTGGTAAAAAGAATATTCTTTTTTTCGCCCTCAGCGGTGAAAATTAACTTTTTGCTTTTTAAATAAAATATTTTAATGATTTTTTGTTATATGAATCTAAACTGTCAGAGAGATTTTTCCCTTGTTTGGTAACTATTGAATAATCGTAACTTTCCCAGATACTTGAATATCAGTTTTCGTTTCCTTCTTCGACAGATACAACTATTTCTCCTGTCTCTCTCTCTCTCTCTCTCCTAACTTTAGACTGAAATTCCATGAATTCTAGGTATTTTGTCAAACTTCCTTTGCAAAACTAGACTCGACGCAGTTTGACATTTTGTAGATCAAAAAACCGCTTTTGCTTCCAATCTCTCTCTCTCTCTCTCTGCGCTTCTTTCGTTTTATCGCCAACTATCACTTCGAAAATGTGATTCCGAGTGGCGCAAATGTTCAATATAACCTTTTATCTTCGAATCCTCATCATAATGAGGGAGAATAAACCTTTGATCGAGAATCGAGTGTGCACTGGGAAATTCAATTTTTTCCTCAAAAAAAGAGTCAAGATTCTTATTGGTAGTTGAAGGGAAAAAACTTACCCAATTTACCCGAAATGATTAATAAAAAAAAATTAACAATAAATGTTAAAATAAACGATCACTCCAAGTCAATATAAATAAGATTTATTTTATTTATTTATTATCAAACAATAAAATTGTCACTTTAATTTTTTTTCTGACGATCTTGAAGCTTACTCTCTAAATCTGAATTAGTAAAAATTTTAACTAATTTGAATTAGTGACTCACTTTTTGCTTTTGAAATAGTTAAAATTTACTAATAAATTAGTAGAAAATTTTTTTTTTACTATTTATTAGTAAAATTTAACTAATTCGAAAGCAAAAAGTGAGTCACTAATTCAAATTAGTTAAAATTTTTACTAATTCAAATTTAGAGAGTACAACGTTTATCGTCAACGATTCAGAAAAATTAATATATTTTCAAGCGGAAAATCATAACATTTGTTGTCTAAAAATTTTTATTTCTAAAATTG
>JUFY01023848.1:0-10936 GCA_001855655.1 Leptopilina clavipes | reverse complement strand
TATAATTTTAATGGAATAATTAAATAAATTAAAAAAATACGACTATTTCCAACTTATTTAGGAGAAATAAAGAAATTTTTAATTCTGACGTTTTCCCAAAAAATGCAACTTCTTGACACTTATTTTGATCTCGATTTTGATAAAATATGATTCTTTTTTACTTTTTCTAATTTATTTCTCTGACCTTTTTCCCTAAAATATACAACTTTTTTCCACTTGTTTAGATAAAATACGATTTTTTCCCCTTTTAAATCTTATTTTGATAAAATACGATCTTTTTTCATTTTTTCTTACCTTTTTCCCCAAAAATGCCACTTTTTGCCACTCATTTTGATAAAATACGATTTTTTTTACATTTTCTGACCTTTTCCCCCCAAAAATGCTACTTTTTGCCACTTATTTTGTTAAAATACGATTTTTTACTTTCTCTGAAATTTATTCCTAAAAAATGCAACCTTTTCCAACTTATTTTCAAGAAATACAATTTTTTTTACTTCTTACCTTTTTTTTAAATATTACAGAAATTTTAATTTGAATTTATCATAAATCATAAATATTTCAAAAATGTGAAACAAAAGTTTATCAGGAATTAAATAAAAAATAAAAAAATAAAGGAAAATATAGTTTTCTTTTTTTAATCGATTATCACAATTTTTTGTTTCGCACAAAAGTAGATATTAATCTCTGTTTACTTTTCATTTTTATAAAATTGTTTGTTATCAGTCTACATTCACGTCAATGTTGCGATCGATATCACTCTCGTTTAGTAACGTTAATGATGCTCTTTGTGGGTTCAGTGTGCTCGATGAAAAAAAAGAAAAAAAAAAAAAAAAAGAATAAATAACGGGGTGAAAAATACAATTTCACCAGACACGAGTCAATTCCATTAAAAAAAGAGACCTTTACCAAAAAATTTACTTTGAAAAGTACCAAGCACGCTTCACAAATTTCCGGTTTTTTTTCAGTTAACTTTCAGATGTATCTTTATTTATTTATTTATTTTCATGATACACAAAACCGCGCGCCAAAGGTCAGACATATTTATATATACATTTTGCTTGACCTTTTCCTCAACCACGGTTAGAAATAAAATTTTAATTAGTTTGAAAATTTAATAAATTCTTTTTTTGTTTGTTAAATTAGTGAAATGCATGAATCGTGTAATTTATTCTTTGTAAAATTCATTGGATTTCGTCTGTTAGGAATTTCAATATAATTATCAATTGAAAAAAATAAAAAATATTCGATATGAATATTTTTGCTCTCTAAATTTGAAGTAGTTGAAAATTTTAACTAATTTGAAAATTAGTAACTGATTATTTGATTTTGAATTAATTAAATTTTTCTAATAAATAGTAACAAAAATTTCTACTAATATTAGTAAATTTTGACTGTTTTTGCTTTTGAATTATTTAAAATTTACTAATTAGCAGACATTTTTTTTTTATTTGTTTGCTTTTGAATTAGTCAATCACTAAATCAAATTAATAAAAATTTTTATTAATTCAAATTTTACAGAGTGAAATATTTCTTTAATTCAAATGGAATATTCCCTTGAAATTGCAACATGATATTCTTAAAATCCAAATGAAAATAGCGAAAATATTCCATTGAAATTGTATGAATGGATAGGTACTGTGTACTTTGGAAGGTTAACAATTAAAGGAACCCGTATTTAATTAGGTTGCCGAACAGAAACGGGATTCAGAACCACTGAGGTCATTGAGTAAACTATTTAGAAATTCAACCATCTACATTGAGTTTTCGACCGCTCATCTGTATGGAAACCTATTTAGATGATTAGAAGGGAAAAAGAGAAGATTCTGTGACCTATCTCTCTTTAAATCGCGAGAATTGTCTTCTGTAGGGGGATGAAACTCGTTGATAAAGTTCTCAAAAAATTAACTTCTGACAAACTACGAATAAAAGTGAATTTATTCCAAGAGAATAAAAATATTTCATATTATGAAGAGATTCCATTAATTTCTTCAAATGTGGAATTACAACATACGAGGCAAATATTCCAATAAATTATTCCTATAGAATATTTCCTACAATATTCAAAATATTTCTATAATATTCCAGTGAAATATTTCCTGTAATATTCAAATTATTTTTGTAATATTCCAGTGGAATATTTCCTACACTGTTAGAAATAAATCAAAATTAGATTACAACTTTACACTCGGTGTAAAGTTGTAAGCAAGCGGTGTTCATAATTCGGTGCGAAAATGCGTACATTTACTTATTCAGCACCACTCAAGTGTAAAGTTGATATAAATTGATCTTTCGCACTAAAACAGTGTAAAACGTTCGTTCTTCACCAAGATCGACATCTATAGAAGTGCGAGAGTGCATTTAATCGCACCAATAAGTGCTGTTTCGTCTTTTACGTCATCACGCGCATGCGTTGTGCACCTTTTTCGGTTGAGACTTGTTATTTCCCGGTTTCCGGTTATCAGTTATTTTATATATATTATAGTGTTAAAAATTACAATTTTTTGAAGAAAATGGATTTTACGCAAAGTGAGAAAAGAAAAGTCAGTTACAACAAGCAGCCAGTCACATGGATTAACATACCTTGTGACAAGGTATTTCTGTGATTTTAAAAAAATATATTTGTTTACCTTGTATGTATTTGTTATTTCGATCTTTTAAAAATTCTTTTCAGGTCTATTTGATCTTATTTATAACAGGTCTTTTACTTGAAAATCAATCTGATCTTATTAGAAATTTATAAAAGTTTGAAAACTAGAAAAATTTAATTAATTATATAGGTTGAAAATTTTAAATTTTAAATGGGTTCTCTAGCAATATTTGAACTTTTCTTGAAAAAAGTTGAAACACTTAAAAAAATTTTTTTTTAATTAAGATTTAATTAAATATATTAAATTTCTAAAACTATTTAAAATAAGTTTTAACCATTGAAAAAATGTTGGCAACAATTTTTAAAAGAACATTAGAAAGAAGTTATTAACTTTACCGAAAATTTGGTTATAATTAAAAAATTTTAAGTTAAGTTTAAATGTTTTTAGCTATTTTAAATTATTTTTATTTAAAATAAACAATTTGTAAACAATTACAACATTATTTTTAAAAAAACATCTCATACTACTAAAAACCCAAGAAATTGTTTCTCTTTTAATTTCTTACGAATATCCATAACAGCTGACTTAATATTACAACCTTACAGTGTTATAAAAATAAAAATTTCAAACTTTACACTTTTCTTTTCACACTTGCATTCGGATCACACTTAACACGAAAGTGTTATCCTAAAAAGTGTGACTTGAAAAACTTCACACTATCAGAGATGTTCCCTTCGAAATTGCACACTTATTGGTGTGACGCAAAATCTCATTTTTAACAGTGTACAATATTCTAAATATTTCCTACAATATTCTAAATATTTCTGAAATATTTCAGTGGAATATTTCCTACAATATTCGAAATATTTCAGTGGAATATTCTGAAATATTTCAGTGGAATATTTCCTACAATATTCGAAATATTTCAGTGGAATATTCCCTACAATATTCTAAATATTTCTGAAATATTTCAGTGGAATATTTCCTACGATATTCAAAATATTTCAGTGGAATATTCCCTACAATATTCTAAATATTCCAATGTAATATTCCCTACAATATTCTAAATATTCCAATGGAATATTTCCTACAATATTCTTAAAATTTCTGAAATATTACAGTGGAATATTTCATAGAATATTCAAAATATTTCCTACAACATTCGAAATATTTCTATAATATTCCAATTGAATATTTCCTACAATATTCGAAATATTTCTATAATATTTCAATGGAATATTTCCTACAATATTCAAAATATTTCTATAATATTCCAGTGGAATATTTTCTGCCATATTCAAAATATTTCTGAAATATTCCCTACAATATTCCTCGCAATATTCTAAATATTTTCTACAACATTCGAAATATTTCCATGGAATATTTCCTACAATAGTAAAATTATTTCTGTAATGTTCCAGTGGAATATTTTCTCTAATATTAAAAATATTTCTTTAATATTTCAACGAAATATCTTCTACATAATTCTAAATGTTTCAATCTCATATTTTTTTTCACATCTTTGTCTTTTAATATTCCAAATCAATATTTCGTAAGATCGTTTCAGTGACAGGTCGTTAAATATTTTTCTTACCCATATTCCTAATACAATGTTTCAAATGAAAATTCGAAATTAATATTTTAAGCTTAATTTATTTTTAAAAAGGTTTTTTTATGAAACAAACATGTAATTTTTTTGTAAAGAAGAATTTAACGTTCCACCTATAAATGGCGTGTTAGAAATATATATTGAAAAAAAAGAAAGAAAAAATAAATAACTTGTCAACGCGAGAAATTCAGCAAACTCTCGCATTTTACGAAAGAGACGTGAGTGAGAAAAATTGTCGGGTGTGGTTTTAACAGTCAGTGACGATTAATTTCGCGGATTATGTGTTATATATATGTTGGTATATATTTTTTTTCCACGCAATCTGTTTGTGAAAGTCAAGTAGAATTCGTGTCCGTTTCATATGTGGTGAATGGACACGTGACGTCATGGCCAAAGTCAGGACCCATTAAATAGATATCGACGTGTACTGAGAGCAATTAGCTGGTAATTGACATCATATTTAATATACCTTTATTTTGCTTGCGCTTTAACGAAACTACAAATGAAAGTTTTTAGAGGGGTCTTTGTATGTATATGTATGTAAATGTGAGGGGAGGAATGGGAATTATTGATGAAAAGGAGGAAAATAGGGGATGTTGTAGTTTGCCTAATGAATACTTGCAGTACCTAATTCACATTCCCCCCTCTCCCGTTCTCATTATCCCTCTTCCATTGAATCGTATTTTCACCCTTATATTAAATAAGCTAGCATTGCATTTTTTAAAAAGGAAATTAATTTTAATTGGGAATATTCAAATTCAAGAAGGGTTTTTACAGATGCTTTTTGAATTTTTCTACTTCTGATAATAAATTCCTTAACTTTATTTACTATTAATTATCATTAATATCGTTATTATTATTATTTTTTTTTGTTGTTGTTGTCGATAGTGGAAAATCTGCAATCAAATACCTGGAATAAAATTGCAGGTTATTTGGAGCTGACCGCTCTTGTTCTTACGCCCTGAGCCTTACTAAAAACCACTCCCGTTTTTAAACTGGACTATTCTTCACCTACGGAACCACCTTCCGGCTTTAAACTTCGTAGGTGAAGGTCCCAATATGTCGCTCACGCGACCCTTTCATGCCGTTCTTGTTCTGGCCTATTTTCTCCTTGTCCTTGACAAAGTCTTATTTGCTTCCTCTAGAGCAGTTCTGAAGACTCTGCAACTCCCTGAGTCTGCGACGTGATTGGTATTCTCCTTCCCGTCGAACTTCTCCTCTCCAGAAGCAACATGGGCTCTTCTTACAGTCTGCTAGCTTGTGATCAGCTTCTCCGCACCTGAAGCACGCAGCTGACCTATCAACAGCTTTGCAATTTCTGCCTATGTGGACGTAGTCAAGGCATTTGTGATACCTTACAACTATTCTCCTGACTGGACAAGACACAAAGCCAACCTTTATGTGTCCAAAATTTTCAAGCTTGTCCGCGTCTTCTTGGTTAGTCACTACAATGGCGAGCTTAACTCCTCGCCTATTTAGTCCCAGGACCGTCACTTTCCTTCTTGCTGCTAGTTTTCAATATTCTTTCTAGGGCCTCCTGGACATCTTCAATTTCTGTAAGGCTCTCGAGGTCGCGGATCACCAGCGTAATCGGCCGGTCCGCCAACTGCACCCTATCCAGGTCTCCAATTACTTTTATCACCTTCTTGGTGAACGATTTCCTGTCTAGAAAACATCCAATTTTGATTAGAAGGTCTCCTTTCTTGATGGGTCTTGCTCCCACAACTCTCGTATTGCTGGCCTCTGGGTTTTCATCTCTACGGAGTTTTCCTAGAACTGTCGCTTACGTCGTGCCTTCAGTGATATTGATGATTTACGTTAATCCTCGCTGCGGTTTTTCTTTGCTTGCTTGGATTGGCTTCGACTCCTTTGTCACCTTAGCTTCAGTCTTTTTTAGAGGCCTTTCCTCCCGTTTCTTCTTTTTCGAGTCTATGGTCCACTTAAGACTACTCCTTCTCCTATTCTGAGATTCTAAGACAACGTTTCTGAGCGCAGCTGCATTGAAACGATCTCGTCTTAGTCTTTGACCCTTGCGCGCTTCTTTTGACCAGTCCAATCCCTGGTAGAAGTGTTGGTCTTCCATTTCAGCTGCTTCGTGTTTCGATTTTACTTCCTGTATGAGCGATGTTAGGCTTTTAAGTCCATTTTTGATTGTCATATTGACATTCCTTTGAACATCACAGGTTTTCAGCATCTTGCTGACCTCTTTCTCTATTTCCAAAATGCATTCCGCCTCTTCTTTCCGCAGCTTAATGTATTTGTCTCGATCAACGTTACAACTGGCAATGTCAACATCAGTTGCATTACTAAAAACAGACCTGCAACTGGCTTGACTTGTTACACTGCTCGTACTTCCTGTTTTCCTTGACTTCTCCACGATGATCTGTGGTACTTCCAACGCGTTGTTGCCCTCCTGCATCCATAGGCCAATGTCCACCGCCCCCGCGCTTGATGGTCGGAACCAATTTGGGATTTAGTCGATGCATTACCCCGCCAGTACTCCTTGTTTTTACAATCGCTCATTTTGGTCTTGCTGTTCTGGTTGTCCTTTCGTGAAAAGCCCCTCTAACACGTCAAGGTCTACCGAACATATCCATGATGTCAGCCATGTCTGGCAGTGTATAAGCATCCACTAAACCCCAGCACGTCAATGACATCGATTATGTTTATCAGTCGACAACCATCAGCGGAGATTATTATTATTATTATTATTATTATTATTATTATTAATATTATTATTATTAATATTATTATTATTATTACAGTTTTTAATATTAGCGATCTTCAAATATCTCAATATTATCAAAGTATTAGAACAAATTTTTGTTAAATACATATTGAAGGGAATTAAAATTGATCAATTTTGTTGATATGATATTTTTATAATATTTTTCGAGAACGATTGGAATTTCTATGGATATTGAAGAAAAAAGAATCTTATCAATAACAGATGAGAAGAAACAAAGTGAGGTGTACATAAAATCGATATTTGGTTTCTGTGGTAACAAAGAGGAAGTTGACTACGTGACTTAGTAGCCATGCAAGTATTTGTTAGCAAACAGAGTACATTGTCTTTTTATTCTATATATAGTAGAAAAAAGACTAACAAAATAAACTTTAATTTATTCTCGTTTTAATTCCATTATTGCTTTTCTTCACACTCAGCACAATAATTTTTGTCTTGCACTAAATTTATCTCCGAAGTGAAAATTCTTTTTTCGCACTGAGAAAAAGATTTTCGTATCAAGAATAACAAAAATTTTGTTGCCCTAAAACAAAATTCTTTGATATTGGACCAAAAAAACAAAAAATTACTGTCATTTGTTATTTCAATCAAAATCGAATTTTTGAGAATTCTATTTGATCACCATTCGCAAAAATGAAAATTCGGACAAATGAAGATTCGGTGAAATTGGAATTCTGGCAATTAATAATTTGGCTTACTGAAAATTCTGTGAAATGTGAATTTCTGAATAAAAATTCATTCAAATAAAAAGTGGGTTGAATAGAAATTCTGTTGAATAATAATTCAATTACATAAAAGGTATGTCGGACAAATTGTCAAAAAATTTTTGGATTTACTTGAAACTTAATACTAGGAGTTTTTGGGGTCGCTGATTACCAATTCAAGGTCAGTTTTCAAAAATTCAAAATGGTGGATCCAATATGGCGGACAAGGTATTCAAAAAATGCTTGGATTTCCTTAAATCTTGCTACTCGGGGGTTTTTGGGGTCGCTGATTACGAATCTGATATTAGTTTTTCAAAATACAAAATGGCGGATCCAAGATGGAGGCCGATTTTTAAAAATCGATCAAATTTGCCCGAAACTTGTTAAAATTGTTAAATTACGTAAAATGAGAATTCTGCTGAATAAAAATTCGTTTAAATAAGAATTTTCTTAAGTGAAAATTAAGGTTAATTAAAAGTCGATTAAAAAGAAATTTAAATAATGAAAATTCGGCTGAAGGAAAATTCGTGTCCAATAAAATTCAATCCTACTGAAAATTGTATTAAAATTGAGTCGAAGGGCTTTTTCATGCGTCTCGAAAATTTAATAATTTACATAATATATGTAAAATATTACGTAATTTAGTTAACACCTTTTGTCAAAATGAATTTGTATTTTTGAATTGGTTGTCTTTTTCACAGTCGAACTAATCAGACTGATACAAATTTTCCCGTCGGTTGGCGTCTTGAGCGCAATTAACATACATGGTTAATTAGCGCAATTTCTCCGGGCAAATAAGATGAAATAATTCATCCGAGACTTTATAAAGTTGATTTTGTTCTGGTCCTTGAGTCGAAGATCAAAAGAAACAGGGTCGTTTTAAATCTGACGTTCCCACACTTGTTGAGCTTGCAACCACGTCGAAATAGGTTTGTCCTTGAACATTCCCTTACTCAATCTGATAAGATTTCGTACGAACAATTTTCCTCCGGGAAAGAATGATAGAGGGAAAGTTAATTTTTCCGTTTCCCTATATGTATATATATTCCTTTATCTGTGTGCGAAATTAGAGTCATTCGATAGAAAAATCTCTTCAATATCTCAACATTATTCTTTTCAACTTTAACATATTCAAATGTCTTCACTATTTATCTCTCAAGACAAAGTTGAAGTTTCCCAACGTTTATGATCTACGATTTAAAAAAAATTTCATTTTTAAATTTTATTCTCTACAAAAAAAGTTTTTGAATTTTTTTTATATACAAAATTTTAGAAATATAAAAATATTTAAACAATAAATACGTTTGAAAAAATATTAATTTTTCTGAATCGTTAAATCGTCTTGCAAGTTTGTATATGAAAAAATTTGAATTGGTTCCGTGATATAATTTTGTACAAAATAGATTATCAAACTTTACTGTGTGATTTATTTCCAATCGATAGGACAATAAAATGTAAAGATGATTTTTCTTTTTTGTTTCGTTATAAATGAAGAAAATGAATGAATGCATTTCTTATTCCTGCTGTCCAAAGAAAAAATCTTGTAAGTCGCATTTGTCATAAGGGCGAGCGTCCCTTAGCTTTGTTATTCGACTTTCGCTCTTATGGCAAATGCGACTTACTAGGTTTTTACTTTAAACAGCAGATTCCACAATTTACCAATGATTTCATTTAAAATAGTATGTTTTAATATTTATTTAATTTTTTTTTTCAATTAATTAAATAAATAATTCGTTAATTATGTTTACTTACTGGGTATGACTTGGAAAAGTTGAATTTATATTTTCTCGTCGTTAGAAATATTTCAAAGACAACTTAATACAGTATTAATCCATCAAAGTATTGTTTCAAGCGCAACCTTTGATGCTCTGAGTAAACAACGAAGCTTTCAAGATGTTTGCAAGCTTCTCAAAAAGCTCAAATTAAGAGTATTATTCAATGAAGTTAAGAAACAGGATTGGCGAACTCAGTCGGAAATCCTATTATATTAACGCATTTATTTTTTATTGACATTTTACGTTTATTATTATTTTTTTTTGTTATTTGAATTTCTCTCTCCAGGAGTGAAACAATTTTTCCAACAGTCCTTTTTAAATATTCCTTTACTACTATATTCTTTTGAAATATTCTTGTAAATATTTCTTCGGAATATTCCACTCAATATTTTTTGGAAATTTCGTAAAAAATTTTGAAATATCTCAAGATTAGATTTTTTCTAATTTTACAATAATGAATATTTTTGTAATTCGAATTTGAATTAAAGTAAAAATTTGAATCAGGAAAATTCCACTGGTAATGTTAAATTATTTTTTTTATTCCTATGATCAAAATAAGTTTCTAAAATTTTTAAACAAAAAAATATGTTTGTTAAAGTTACTAACAATTAAAGTTTTTATTAGTCTTAACCTTCGAGCTACAGAGGGTCACCCGGGGTGACCCAGCAATAAATAATGTTGTAATATTTGCTCGACTTTTGCAACTATCGAATCGCGATTTTAAGTCACTGAACGAATATTTTATCTACTTTTGAAAAAAAAATAAAAAATTTTTTCCATTTCTTCTTATTTATTTATAACAATTATCAAAGTATGTACGAGACTATTAAAAGTTGCCCGGGTGTTTATTTAGTACAATTCAAAAAGAATAAAATAAAATCATCAAAGTTTTACAGTAAAATTGTTTTATGTCAATAAATATAATATACTTTGTTGTTACAATGAATTTTTCATTTGTTTAAACAAATTATTGTTGTTATTTACTAACCTTTTTCAGAATGCACATAGAAAGTTGCAGTTTTTTCCTAATTTTGCAATTTACTAAACTCTATATAATTATAAATAAAGAATAAAAATTGAATTATTATTTAAACTATTTTTAAACAAATTATTGTTGTTAATTACCAACTTTTTACAGAATGCACATAGAAATTTGCAGTTTTTTCCTAATTTTGTAATTTACTAAACTCTATATGATTACAGATAAAGAATAAAAATTAAATTATTATTTAAACAATTTTTAAACAAATTATTGTTGTTATTTACCAACTTTTTACAGAATGCACCTAGAAATTTGCAGTTTTTTCCTAATTTTGCAATTTACTAAACTCTATATGATTATAAATAAAGAATAAAGATTGAATTATTATTTAAACAATTTTTAAACAAATTATTGTTGTTATTTACCAACTTTTTACAGAGTGCATCTTGAAATTTGCAGTTTTTTTCCTAATTTTGCAATTTACTAAACTCTATATGATTACAGATAAAGAATAAAAATTGAATTATTATTT
>JUFY01023846.1:4953-58432 GCA_001855655.1 Leptopilina clavipes | reverse complement strand
CCATGTCGTTTTTGGAATTCTACACCAAAGTCAACCAGTCCCCTCCAAAGATCCAGTCCTACAGGTTCTGCTTGTAAAAGTCCAATTGAAACTTCATTTGACAGTAGATCTGTCTCTAGTGATGGTAAAATTAATTCCATACAAGAGGAACCTGATAAAACTTCTCACAATGAATTTATTGATAAAACGAAAAATTCGAAAGAAACATTAAAAGTTGTTAAGAAAAATTCTGAATCGACGAACAGCGATAAAACTCAATTAAAATTATGTAATACAACATTAAAAAAGCCAACTACCATTACAGGAAACGAAAATATTTCCAATTCTAATCTACAAACTCAAAATGATAAAAATGCCACTGAAATAAAAAATCTTTCAAAGCAATCGTTAAATGCAAATCAAAGTGTTGGTACATTAAAAACCATAAACACTGAATCTAGTGCCGTTAATAAGAGTGTAACGAATGAGAAAGGAAATTTGATTACTAAGAGAAATATAGAAACAATGAAAAATGAAATTAACACAAATATTAATCACTCATACGCGGACTATTGTAATGAAAATGAAAATAGAAATATTCCATGTAGTCAAAACGAAATGTTTGGCTCTGCTGAAAGAAGAAATATAGAAAAGACTGTATCCAGAGAGAATTCACATTTAGCTTCGAAAAGAAATTTTAAACCAATTGTAAAAAAGCAGTCAACATTGCAGTCTCGAGAAACTGTACGAAGTAAAGTTGCCAATCAATCTAGTACTTCTGCTTCCAGTGCAACAGTGAATAGAACTCGACCTAAAGTAAATCCTGTAATACAACCAGCTTATTCCACTATCTCAAAAGGTCAACCATCAACAGCAAAAACTTCACGAAATCTTCCTGAAAGACCTAGAATGTTTCGAAGCAAAACTACTTTGTGCGCAAGGGAAACAACGAGTGCTGCTCCATTGCGACAGGGAACATCTATTATGATTAGAAGACCATTACAGTCTCATTCTACCAATCAGGTATTTACATTTACTTTAATTATAAAAAACTTTGACAACTTAATGTAAAAGTTAATTTGAAAATTTATTAAAACATTAAAAAATACATGTTTCTTTAGTTAAAATTTATTTTTAGAAACATGATCAAAATTCCAACAAGGGAGGTGAGGACATTAGTGCTTCTGTTGAGGTTCTACCAAAACAAAATGCAAAAGTCAAAGAAGACGGTGATGGATGGCAAACTGTGCGAAGTCGTTACAGAAGAGGGAGTTCGAATAATCTTAACATGTCAACTCGATTTCATAAACCAAGTACTGCTATATCATTGCCAGCTCTTTCTTTAGATAATTCTCCAGAGAAAAATAAGAAATCATTTACTCCCGATGGAAATCAAAGACAGCGTAAGAGTAAAAGTATCGGAACAAAGAACGAGGAAGAAAAAAAATTGAATCTTACGATTGTAAATGATAATGTAAACGTCAAAACAATTTGTGATAGTGAAAAATTGGATCAAAGAGATGTACCGAATATCACTGATACAAATTCAACGTCCGTAATAGCAGCTATTTTTAAAAATGAAGCCGAGCTTTTGGAGAAACGAATACAGCAATTCATGGCAGCTCAAGCAGAGAGAGAACGAATTATTTTAGAGGAGGAAAGAAAAACCGAAGAAGCAGACACTCAAAGATCTCAACAACTTTGTGATGAAGAAGCATTTTTACAAAGACAAATCATGGAACTGGAATCTACTGATATTGATGTCGACACAGAAACTGACGATATGGATGGTGAAATGGTTTTGGAAATAGAAGAGGATTCAATTGGCCCAATAAATGATAATATCAGCATAGAAGATAGGTAAGTACTTTTTTGTAATAATTAAATACAAAAACTAGCAGGCATTTTTGACACATCGTCGAAAATTTTTGTTTAATATTTTTTTAAACTTCATCAGATATGAAAATATGCTGGAGGGAATGTCTTGGGCTGAACAAATGGACACTTTGGCACAATTACAAGCACTAGATGCTCGTCATCCTGGCCGAGCTTTAGAGCTTCATCAGAAACTCTCATCTCCGTCCCGAAAGAGATCTTTAGCGGAAACACTACGTCGTTTCCAAACGAAACAGGCTTGCGCACAGCATAAACGTCAAAAACTTTTGATGGAAAAATCACAGCGACTAAGAGAACTCTTGAATAAAGTTGAGGACGTAAAAAGTGCAAAAAATCAATTAATTGAAGACAAGAGAATTCGATTGGAAATTAAACTCAAGAGAGCTGAAGAGAATAGAACCCAACATCTTTTAGAAGTTGTAAGAAAAGCGCACGATGAAGAATCTAAATTGAAGGAAATTGCCTTTATTAACGAACTCGAGGCACAAAATAAGCGTCACGATTTCATGGCACTGTGTCAGGAACAAGAGGAACGCTTACAGGTAAGTCGTCAGATTATTTATTTCACAGTTTGTAAAAAGTGAAAAGTGAAGAAAAATGTTGAGTAATGATAAAAAAATTTTTTAGAGCATCCAAGAAGAGCGTCAACGTCGACAGGAGGAAAAAGCAGCAAAAGAAGCCGCTGCAGAGGAGCGAAGACGAGCTCTCGAAGCAGAGAGACAATTGCGAATACAAAAAATGCGAGAAGCTCGACGTGAACGTGAAGAACGAGTTGGAAAAATGCAATTGGAAAGGGAAAAGGAACGTCAGGTAATAATAATTTTAAAATAAAGTCCTAAATGTTTAACTGGAAATTGTGCCCGTCAGCTGCTGCCTCTAGCGGCAATTTTTCGAAGTTTTTTTTATCCAGTTTACTCAGCTCTTATGATTTTATTTCTTGCTTTCGTGTTTATTATATTCATTGCATTAATTCTTCACTGTAGTAAATATTAAATATTTTGATACAGAACGGTTTCTTTTTATTTTCTAGGAACTTGCTAGAGAAAAGGCCAGAGATAGGGAAGAACGTTTGTCAGCTCTACATGCTGCACAACTAGCAAATCAAGAAGAGTTACAAAAGAAAATTGCTCAAAAGCAACAAGAATCGGCTAGAAGACATGTGGAAAATATAGAACACATACGTCAGAGAGCAGTGGAATTATCAATATTGAGATCAGAAGAAGTTCCTCCAACTTTAAAGTCATATCCTGCTCAAAAACAATGTTCGCTTTGTGCAACACTGGTAAATTGCATCTTTTTAATAAAATTTTATTCTAACTTCTAAAGAGGGGTGCGTATTAGGAAAAAATGACTGTAAGTCTGTACACTTAATTCCTGAATTAAGAAGTACGAGAAATTAATAGTCAAGAATTTCTTCATTTTCAAAAGCGTCCGTAATCTGCTGCTCCCTAGTAGCGATACATTGTACTATTTTCCTTTCAAGATTTTTCGGCTTTACTCCTACAAGAATCCCTTTTTCAAGCAGTGAAGAGGTAAATTTGTGAAAATTTGACATTATTTATGAAATTCTTTTATCCAATCGGTTCAATTACTTTTGGGCTTTATCTCCCTCTTCAAAAAGTATCCTCTTTTTTTCGAACATTGAAATGTTAAGAAACCATTTTGAAATTCGTTAATACTTGTTTACAGATTCCGAATGAAGTTTACCTCTTGAGTCATTTAAAGGAGAAATCTCACCTGGAGGCGGTACGAAAAATGCATGATGGTCGAGAGCCTTGTCGAGATGAATTACAACGTTTCAATATAACCCAGATACGTGATATACAAACGCCGTTAAAAAATAATAACAGTGCAAATGAAAGTAAGGCAGCTAAAGAAAAGCAGAAGGCATTAAAACGTCGAAGTCGAAAAATTAAACAACGCATGGCTGTTCGTGGACAAGAATGGGAAGAAGCTTTCAAAAAAGAAAATGAATCGTTTTCAGCAGATTCAGGAAATAAAATCAAATTTAAACGAAATCTAAAAGATTTGGAAAAACTTTGCCAAAATCATGCAAAATCTTCATGGAGCAGTAGTATCATTGCAAGTTTGGAAAGAAATTTGGGAGAACTTAATCGTTCTTTATCGAAAATTGTGAGTATATAAGATTTTATTAATTACATAAATTGACAAACTATCACTAAATCATCTTTGTTAAGAGTAATGTAAAATTAATTTAAAAAGGCTTGTAAAACAAATCCAAATATGTGAAAAATAAAATTTTGCATTTTTTCTTCCAGTGCTCAGCTGAACAAAAAGCATTTCTCCAATTAGGCGGCTTCGATATTCTAACAAGTTTATTGACACTGGGTTTAAACTCTCAAACCTCACCGAATGCATTACCCAACAAGTAAGTATTCAATTTTCAATATCAATTTATAATTCGTGTTAAACAATTTTATAACACAGTTGTTAAAATTTCAATTAATGGAATATTGCATCAGATGAAAAGAATTAATTAATAAGAGAAGTTCAGTATTTTTGTTTGTTACATCAATTAAAATTTGAACAAAAATCGATAGATTGTAATGAAATAAATATTATATGAACTTAAATAAAAAGCATGGTTTTAAATAAAATATTTTAACTACTACATTATCAACTATTTCAGGAGTCTTGTTTCGATATTGCGAGTTTATAAGATTGGAATAATTGACAACATTAATAATACTGAAGCCGTTCTACTTAGCAATAAAGTTCTTGTCTTGCTGGACCTAATTATTCATCGACTGGAGGTATTTAAGAATTTTCTTATTTTATTTCTTAATTCTTTTACTATTCTATTTACCATCATAATTCAAAAAGTAGTCAATGGTATATTTTGAAATTTGAACCAAATTTTTCATAAATTTCAAATTGTGGAAATTTTAAATATCGCGAATTTTTTACTCATGGAAAATTGTTGTCTAAAATTTTGATCGTAAACTGTTGTAAGTTTTTTTGTGAAGTAGCCCGTATATTATAATCTTCAAAACCCTCTGACAAAAGAAATCTGTTTTAGCTCTTTACTCTTTTTTTTCTTTTTTTTTTTTTTGTTTCTTTTCTTTTGTGACTCGTAAACTTGTGGCCTTAAAAGCAGACAAAATCATGAGCTCACTGTTCACACTTGGTATGTGCGGCCCTGATTCCCCCCGATTTCCCCCATCAAATGCATTAGCGGCGAGAGAGCTTTTAGTGACGTCACACACACTAGAATCCTTTGGGTAGCACTGAAAAAGAAAGCAAGAGTAAACGTGTGAGATATACTTACATATATACGTGAGACTGTATTTGACACAAGCTTTTGAGTTTGACTATTTTATATTTTTGTTATTGGCGCTTGTAAGTCTATTTGAAAGATCGAGAGTCTATATTTTCATTTCAGTCTCAAGGAAATCTCTTTTTAATCAGTGCTATGCCTCGTGAATCTATTTTAGTTTTCAATTCATTATTTAAAATTTTAATTTTTAATAAATTTAATATTTCATTCATTAATTTTCATTTATTAAATTTCATATTAATTATCAAAAAAGTCGATTTTCGTTTCAATTTAAAATTTATTAAAGTAGATGACAATTTGTTACAAATATTGGCTAACCGTATACAAATCCAATTAGGCAATATTTGTTGAAAAATAACTTCATTTTATAATTCTCTATAATTATATACATAAATAAATTTTAAGTTTCAATATTCAAATATTAAAGTTGATATTCACGATTTTAGAGTTCTTGATACTTTCGTGCATTTATTCTAAATAGTTATTTTTTTTTTATTGTGACTCCTATTTTTGTATTGACGCTGTTCAATTCGTGCAACAACCCTATTATTAAATCCGAAAAGAGAAAGCGACTCATGGATCATTGAGCAGAGATACGTATTGCTTTAGATAAGGGGTACTTTCCCTCAAATCGAATAAACTTTCTATGCCAACTCGGTGAGCAAATTTACAATTTCAAAAATGAGAGAAAAAAAAACGAAGGGTCATCGGTCTGTTTACTATTAAACCGTATGTCGATGTAATTGAAAGATATTACTCATCATTAAGAGAACAAAGTCGTAAAAATTGAAATAAATTTTCCCAATGCTTCAATGTCAAATATTTTCATTAAAAAGTTTATAGTTTTAATTTATTCATCGCAAATTATTGAATAAAATAATTTAATGACATTTCTTTTCACTTAAATAAATTTTAATTAGATTTACTTTCAATTCCCATTAAAAAAAATTTTTTTTTATTTCATTGAAATAAAATCTTGTCGATAAATATTTTCCTATAAGATATTGGAAACTTTCTTTTTAAAGAATGAAAAACTAAACCACAATTCCGTATTTTTTTCGTCTAGGCGGTGACCGCTCTTGACGATCACTCTCAAGCTCAGGAAGCTTCTAACAACACAAGCGGAAACGGATCTGTAGCAACTGGGGCGATACAGTTGCTCTGCAGCCTCATTTCTGAAGTGCCTTTCGAAAAACCTACCCTCCACGCTCGCCTACAGGACATTGTCGGGTGAGTAGTTTTATTTTCACTATCGAATAAGGGTTTAATGCTCTTTTGACATGATAAAGAGCAATCACTTTCTCTCTTCATTCTCAATATTTACTGTAAAAAAAATTTTTTTAATTTCTGAATATTACCACAGTATTTCTATACTAAAAATTAAATTCGATTTTTTGTCAACATTTTTGAAAAGAATAGTTATCTTTTTGAAGGCGGAAAAATTTTTCGATTTTTTATCAATTATATAAAAAAAAGTTAATAATAGTAATCGGACCACCTGGGAAAGATAAATATGAAACTGTTTTGAATTTGACTGAACGAAGTCGACAAGTTTTGACTAGTGACATGAAACAGAGTGTTTTTATTGCATTGCTGTGATTCGATCTGGGTCTACAAGATGAACCACACCTGGACCAACTTCCTTCTTTCAGGACCCCCCAAAATGCCACGTGACGCCACTTAACCCTTTTGAGTTTAGCCAGTTTTTGGTTCCGTTTAAAGTATATTTCACGTTTCTTTTTCGTCTCGTTTTACTCTCAACTGTCGTAATCTTATCTGAAAACAAGACATTGGTGTTTGCGTAGGTGGAAATCTTTGGAGCCTTCACGGAAAAGAGTTGATCTATTTAATAATATCACGTCTGCTCCTAAATTTAAAATACATCTAAAGAATTAATGTCTTCATTATACGATATGTTGCCATTAATTCTTTTTGTAATTTTCAATTTATATTAGACAAGTTTTTATATAAATTGACATTTTTAATGTCGCAAATACCTATAGCATTAAATTTTTTTTCTGTAGAATAATATTTTTTTCATTATTGTTTAAAGTGTCTTGATTTCATACGCTTTTTTCCTGTGATTTTCTTTACATATTAGGTTTGGGAACAGGTATTATCATTATCGATGAGTGGCGAAGCGTTACGCCTGGGAGCGCATGATTAATTTCCTGCCGATTAAAAAAAAAAAAAATAACCTAGTCACGATTTTTATTCAGCGACTGCTATTATTCTGCGTGATATGTATAATATTTCTATATTGATCCATTGTGTAAAATGCACAAAATCTGATATCTCTCGATCAATCATCTAATATATACTTTTTAAAAATATGTGACACCTGATTCATTACTGGAATTTCAATTTCGGTATTTCTTTGTTTTAAATTATAAAGAAAATTGATTAGGAGCTTGACAAGAGCTTAATTCTGAGACATTGGAACAATGTCACAGGATTATGTCAAGAAATTGTTCGATAAAAATTCAATTCGACCAAGGTTGTTAGAGATGTTGACAATCAGGGCTTAAGGAGTAATCGCTGGATAATTGTCAGATGAGAGAAAAATTTAAGTGTAAACAGTCGTCCCTATATTAATTTCAAGAAATCGATCATCTTGGGGGGTGTTACCATCAAGAAAGCTTTTGTGAATCTTTGCTTAATTCAAAATAGGATTATTTACAATATCCAGCACAGAAATTATTTATTGAAAAAAGCGTGAAAAAAAAAATGGCAAGAATTGTCAAACACTTTGCCTTAGCTTTAATTGCACCTTTCTGGAGTGATTCACAGAGGCTCTTCATTGACAAGTCACCAGGGATTGAGTGTACTCTACACAAGCATCTTCCTTTGCGTTGACAATGCCTCTGGATATTATGGTTGATGATACTCTCTTGCTTGCCATGGCTTATTATGAAAATGAAAGGGCTTCACTTTGGTTCGGAACGTGATTAAATCAGAGCTACACGAAACAAGGTTACGCCGAGATGACAGCTCTCCCCTCTTTAAAGGAACAGAAATCCATTTTATTAATAACGG
This sequence comes from Leptopilina clavipes, assembly GCA_001855655.1. Lineage (NCBI taxonomy): Eukaryota > Metazoa > Arthropoda > Insecta > Hymenoptera > Figitidae > Leptopilina > Leptopilina clavipes. The sequence goes on along the minus strand of JUFY01023846.1, from coordinate 50,223 downwards.
CATTACTGTTTGATCTGATAATTCAGTTTTGCCTTTGCGAGCCAGAGAAAAAGCTTTTTTTTACAAGTCACAATTCTCTGTGCTTTCTGCTTTATAATGCAAAAGTGATGCGATGCAGGAAAAAAGGAAAAAAAAATAGTCAAACAAATTTTTTATCGTGAGGAGATAATTTTAAATAATGACTGATTCAGATTTTAGAAAAGAAATTCTGTCAGAATATTTGATGGAGGCTGAGAAAGATAATTGTGAATAATGTCAGAAGGAAACACATGAGTTTAGAAAAATTCACGTGATGCGTGTTACGCTCGTGCCGTCGCTGAGGTAGAAAGAAATGGTTCAAGTTCCAAGTCGAAGAAGGAAGGGAAGAGAAAACACCATGAGCATGAGGGGGTGAATGAGCGGAGCGAAGCGGGTCGGTTCGTAATCTGCTAATGGACTCTTTCCACCCAAATTCACCCTCGCTAGCCCATTCTCGTCTCTTCTCTTCACTCCTCTTCTAAGTTGAGACCACCTACCCTCTTCCGTATTTGCGACCCACGCTTCAACAAGAGCGAGACGTTCGCACATTTTACCTTCCACGAGTATAGCCAAAAACCATCAAAATATATATATAGTGTTCGATATATACGAACATTGTAGTGCAAATAGAATCGAAAGAGAAAAATATGATTCGACATCACAATCTGATTCTCATTGTTATTGACCTTTCCAAAATCTTATTCTTTAAGCCTTTTTAAGTCTTTCGATTTGATGGTGATATAAATTTGAAGCAATTAATCTTTTCATTCAGCTAATAGAAATTCTTCATTCTTCATTTTTCAATTTTCTTTTATCCCTTGAATTCAAGTTTTCATTTCTTCTTTCGCATTAAATACGCAAGTTTCTTTTTATTCTTTCAATTCTATTTCTTCTTCATCAGTTGATTTGTTTCTTCTTTTCTAATTGATCCGCTCCTTTTCGAAGGAAAAAATTCATTTCCTCCTTCAATTTATTTCTTCTTTCGAATTTGCAATAATTTTCGCAAAGTTAAATTATGTTCATAATTAAGAAGCCTTCTTTCGAATTTGCAATAATTTTCGCCGGGTAAATTATGTCCATAATTGAACTTGAAGAGGAAGAGAGTTTGAAACTTTGAAAATTTGGCAAAAAGTATAAATATTCTATGCATTTAAAGTCCAGTTGTAATATTTACGTAACTACTGATCATCTGGCAGTTTGGATTAGGATTAAACGGCAGATGCTCTTTTAAACATCAGCTGGCCCTGGCTCTGTCTGCCCAATGAATTGTGGTGTGGAGGTGGTTTTGGACAGTGATTCATTCTACGTGTTCAAACATGATTACGTTTTATAAGTGTAGGTATCGAATGTAGTTGTGGCTTTTGTTAATCCGTATTGTCCTCAATGCAATTTAAAAATCCATTTCAAAAAGAAACAAACATATATCAAATATCATAGGAGAGTTCGTTTACTGTATTTTATTCAATCTCGACTCTATTTTATAAATTCTATAATATTCTTGATTTTTATTCTTAATCAATTTAAGATTTAAATAAAAATCTTTTTACACGTAATGTGTAATTTTTATAAAAATTGTAATAATTTAATCACACTGAAAAATTTATTTCATTAAAATAATCGGATACTTTTACTATCAAATAAATTGCAAATACATAAATCATTGGTTCAAATAGATTTTATTTGATTCAATGTATAAAAATTATTTGCTTCAATTAAATATTTATTTAATATTTAAATTAATATTTAAATTAATATTTAAATTAACATTTAAAAATATTAAATTGATAATTAAGTATAACAGATTATGTGAATCAAAAATGTTTTCAGTGTAGTATCATATAGTCGGTTTTTGCTTGTTTAACTTAGTTTCTTTTTTTCTATATACTTGTTTCGAATTCTGAAATAAAAAACTCTTGAAAAAGCGGTGAAATTGTGAGTGTTTAACTAAGCCTTGGTAGACGATGAATAAGATGGTTTCCACTTTTACAGTTTTAAATCCATTCATTGTTGAACTTTTCTATTGTTTCACTGTAACGATCGTTTAGCGAGTTTCCAGGCAGTACTAATTACAAGCCACCTGAACTGTTCTTGTGTAACTTTTGTAGATGAGCTTTCGTATAACTTTTCAACGACATCAAGGCCTTCGCTGTCTCCTCCAGTTCTTTGATTAAGTCTTTTCTGTAAATTTAAATTCTTTAATTTTTTTGCATTATAAAAAAAAGTCAATATCACTGATGCAAAAATTGCAATAGTAATTGTATTGTTTTAAATAATCTCTTAACTGCAAATAGAATTGCAAAAAATTATTATATTGGAAAACAAAAATCTTTTGTCACGGTAAGAAATGTAAGAGATTTAATTGTAAGATTAGTTACTATTGCATTAATTGAACAGAAGGAACTTTAGACAATAAATTCCTCAACTGCCGACAGTTCAAACAATCTTGCACTTTAACTAGTTGTCAGTATCCACAGATTATCATCAACGTGTGTGTGTGTTTCTCTCTCGGATATTTCCACCCCCAGAATCACCCAATCATCCCGTTGATGCAGCTTTTCCACTGGCGTATACACCGCACACCATATCCTGCTGCCCATGCTTGGGGTGCCACAGGCACTGTACTGACGAAATCCCGGTGTGAATGCATTACGCGTCAACGAACTCAGAGTAGCAATATCCTGACTTGCTGGGTGTTGAAGCACAGGATTATAATAAATTACCAATTCGACGAGGCCTTGGACAATTTGACCTTGTTTCAAGCTTTATTTCGTTCGCTCCAACACCCGCTTTTGAACAGACCTGCAAAATTTGATTTGATTAATAAAATGAAATAAATTTCACACCAAGATTTTCAAATTTCATTAAAACTTTTCAATTGAAAAGCAGGCTATTGAAATTCATTCGAATAATTCTATAATTTGATTAAATAAATTAAATTTTCATCAATTAATTTATAATTCATGATTCTTGTTCATTTTTTCTCATCCGATAATGTTTCCCATTGAACTCTTAGTTTGAAATCGTATTTCAGATCTTTATACATTATGTACAATTGCCAGAGGCGGTACAACTTTCCAGTTCATCTCACAATGGATTTTTTAATTATATTATATGCAGTGAGAGCAATCTCCGATTATCTTAGTACTTCTATTCATCAAGAACTGAGGGCCATATAATAATGGCGCGCAGATATCGGTTGAGAGGAAGATGACACCTCTCAGAATATGTACTTCCTGAAACGATTGGGGTTGAATTTTGGGAGAGAGGGTGGAATCTTATTTTAGGGGGAGAGATAGAGAGAGAGAGAGGACACTTGTCACTCGCAGACGGGGGGGTCGATTACAGGGGTGGATTCAGGGACGACTCTGTAAATATTGTAACAAGTGTGCCGTCGCCACACTGCACTCAACGTGCTTCTGTATTTTCCTCCCTATAACAATCGATATCGAAACTCCAAAGACCTAGACAAAATAAAAACGAAAGTGACAGCTCTCTCCTGTCACTCGATGTCAATTTCACCGCTTCTGTACAATCTGCCTCTTGAAATCTCGCCCAGAATCCTGTAAACATTCAGAAATGTATATGTATTTTGCATCAACTATTCTAAATCTACAATAAATGAATGAATACAATAAATCTTTATAATTAATTTCCAACGAATCTTGAAATTCATGTTTGGGAGAACTAAAAAAAAAGTGGTTAGTTGACTGTCGGAAATAGGAAGTTCGTGCGTCTGCACAAGTGCAGCATCGCTGTCGGCTTGGGTCGAGATTGCGATCTATCATTGAATGTTTGTGGGGGTTGGAGCAAATACATTGAATTTATTTATTACTGCCGTATCCAAGCCCCTTGTATATACGCAGAAGGGAATCCACGCCTGGACTGGCAATCACTACCCCTGGGTCACCATTAGCTAACCATATGATTATTTCATAGCATCCCGTTGGGGTGCATATCTTTATATCCCGGCTAGAGCTGAAGGTATAGGGACTTCAAGTTTTATACTTTATTGTCCCTATTCAGTGCCTCATGCGATTTCGCGCATTCATTCATTCATCCTGCTCGCGCATTCGTAAAGGTTAAATAGATTTAAATCCCAAATTGAGCGTCACCAGGAGTAATCCTAATTATTAACTTTCAAACTCCTAATTTCTTAAATCTTTACTGAAGTTTTTAAAATACTTCTGTAAAAATACTTGGAAAAAAAATATTGCTTTTCAAGTAATCAATTATTAAAAAATTTTTTTTTTTTATCGAAATATGGGTTCAAATCAGAAAATTATATTGAAAGTCAGACATATTTTCACATGAATTACAACTAATGAAGTAAATAAGTAAACCCGGACTGGAAAGAAAAATATTAAAATATCATTTTATTAGGGGTAATTTTCTGTGAATATATGTCAGATCGTATTATCAGGATGAACAATCGTTGAGCGGAACGAATTCGTGTTGTCCTGGTTGGAATATTACTTCGAATGACACGAGTTCCAACTCCCCTCGAAATATTATTCATGTTATTATACGGTATTGGGGCGCCACACGTAATCTTATATCTCATTGAGGAAAGTGGTCTAAGTATGATTCAAGTATTCTAATCCAAAAGCCGTGTGCATCCCGTTGCATTTATTTAGCGAATTTATTTAATCCCGACCTATCATCACAAGTGTGCGATACCCCTATTTTCGTTCGTGTTCGTCCATTGTATTTCTTACTTCGTTCATCGAACAAGTGAAACTGAAGCTTAAGTGTTTATTTATGATATTGACAAAATAATCAATAATTCAAAATTTCAATGATTCTTCTGACTTGAACTTGAACTAATAAAAATTATTAGTCGAATGTTGGCAAATTTTAGTAGAGAAATAATAATAAATGTAATACTTCAGGTATTACATTACTTTTCAAAATAAAAAGATAGATAGAAAAAGTACGTTTTTTTAAAAATTGAAAAAATTTAATCTTAACAAACTTTTTTAATGGTGCTTTTAAAATTTCTTGTTCAAAATAATTTTAATTTTATAATGAATAATGAAATTTTTGTATAAATAAAGATGACACGATGATACCCGGCTAGTTATGATTAGACACGACAGTTGGTCTTCATGCAGACATCCAACTTGGAACTATGCTTTACACTTTACACATTGAATTCTGTGTTTGTATTGAGGCACAGGCGTAAATTCACATACAAGGTTGTAAAAGGGGGTGGCGATAATACGCACTGACAGCACGCACCCTTAGTACTATACGGGCAGAGTATAGTCATAGTTACAGGACATGGGGCTCCAAAACTAGAGAAGAGAGAAGAAAAGGCAGGGGGGGCGAGAAAGACAACAATATATACATATATAACTTTCATACGTGTATATATGTTTTTGTATATGAATAACAACCCGATAGAATGAGCATCGCGCTCAACTTCTGTCTTTTTCACTTTTTTACTCTCTCTCTCTTTCTCTCCTTTACTCTATGCAGAATTACCCACTGATGTTATAATCCTCTCGTGTTACGCCGTCACACATGCTATCCCTTAAGCAATAGTTTCTCTCTTCTCTCCCATATGCACATTTCACAGCCTGTCAGCTTCACATCATTCAGATCAAGTGTACTTGCAATACTTCTCGTTTCCACAGAAGTATTTATAAATAAAAGTCTTGCAAATATTATTCAATTTCGTTTTAAAATTTTCCCAACATTGATTATATGCAACATATGTTATTGCATATTCAATTGCAATTGACTTGATTCATTCACAGAAATTATTGTTCTTTTCTCGCACTTATCTGTTCTCATTTTGCATTATTCTTTTTGCTTTGTTTTCCTGGTAGAATTTTTTTTAATAATATAATCCAACATGTTGAAAATGTTGCTCTCCAAAAAAAAAAAAACTTGGGTTATTGAAAAGTTAAAAATGCGAATACAACTTAAAAAAAAAAAAATTGTGGAAAACTGCTCAAGTGAAAGAAGGAATAAAAAAACAATACCTGTGAATTGATGGTCCATGAAGGACAATTATTTGACACCTGATGAATGAAATCCAGTGAATTAATAATCATGTATATCTTGGGCATATAATATATATATACGTATATATAAATATATAAAATTGGAACTTGGAATCTGAATATATTTCCCTAATCCTCTGACTTACAGGTATCTGGTGATGGGTGGTCTGGTGGATCGCGTGTCACGTCACAGTCGAGCATTGATCGAGACTGACTTCTTTCTGGATCAAGAACGAGATTCGCCTCTCCTTTTGGCTTCCTATGACCTCATGTCTCGAATTTGTTGTCATTTGAAACGAGTTGGCAAGCAAGAGGAAGTGACTCATTCTGGAGAGAATAATAGCAACAGTTCCGAACAATCGGCTGCAGAAGCTCATCTCATAAGCTGCCTCGTTTCCACAGAAGCTGCTGGTGCCGTTGGTTCACTCTATGCAGCGATTGCTCTCACCTCACAGAATCAGAAAGGATCATCTCCGACTCCGAATCAAATTGGTTCATCATCTTCCACAAAAGCCCTGGCCAGTCAAGGACTCAAACTCCTCAGATCGATCGCTGAATTGGACTTGGCAAAATTCCAGGTAAATCCTATTTTCAAAAAAAGCAGAATATTAATAATATGAATTTAATATTCCTAAAAAAAATTTTTTATTATCTCTAACATTTTTTGTCACTGTAATAAATAAGTCATTCTCTGTACTTTAAACTGTTGGCTAGGTTTTTTTTCTGCGATAATTTAAACAATTTGAAGACAAAGCAAATAGGGAAATCGAAAATCGCAGACAATTTACTGCGTTTATTGTGAGACAGACATTAATGGAGGAGGCCAACTCGCTGAAATAACGTAATCAAGCAATTACGAACTCAGCCGGCGTTTGCCGTCCTATCGGCAAAAGCTTTTACACGTCAACCCTTCCGGACATGTCTTACTCGTTTACTTTCCTTGAGGATTGACACGCCCTCGTGGGTAGTTTCCATTGGCAAGCCAGCCCTCCCCCTCCTCATAAACACAATAAAGAATATAAGTCCAGACAAGAAAAAAGAACAAATTTATAAAATTAAAATCACAATTAATCAATTTCAATTTGCATTTTCACTTCAGATTTGAATTTCATATGAGCTTTTTACAAACTGTTCTCAAGTATATTATTTGAAACATTTGTATATTTTCATTATTTATTCAATTTAAATTATCAAACAATTTATAAATTCATTATTTATTAATTTTTGAATTATTGATACAACTTTTTGTTAATAAGCTCATTAAATACGAAGCGTAATGAGAAATTAAAATTCTATAATTGTTTAAGGTACAAGATAATTTTTTCCTAAGAAGAGAAAGCATTTATTCAAATAAAAATCAAATAAAAATAGACATCAACAGTAGTTTATGGAGTTAATAAAATAAATATGATGTTTAAATTTATGTATTGTGTGGATCATTCGATCATTTTGCGATTAGCTATGGAGCATAACGGATTTAATGGAGATATCTGAGATTAATGGAGACTGTGACACTGTCCAATTCGAAATTGGAACCACCCATAGCGAAGTCACTCGTCAGTCAAGTATACGGCTATCAAAACCACGAATTGAATTGAAATGCCGCATCGTGACGCGTCTGCTCGCGCCCTACAGAGCCCCAAAGAGCCATCACAGAGTCCCTTAGGGCGCGAATGCTGGAGCCTTCCCAAGAGAGATGACTCGATTATCCCTCTTTGCTTCATAGAGTGCCCCATACTCACTTATAGTCAGCAGGACGCATTTGCCGAAAAACCAACCCTGATGGTTATTATCTATTCTCTTTGCCTTCCCACGAAAAACGTCTGTTGTTTCCACATTATGTATTTGTGCATTTCATAAATTGTCGTTAATCAAACAAATAATTTCAACAATTCCAAGACACACTTTTATCTCGTTTATGTTCCAGGATCAAAAAATTCCTCTTTCAAATTAATAATTTCTGTATAATTTCTGTACCTGAAAGAAATACAATTCAATTTTTATTTTCAGAATCTTCTGGGCACTGAGGGTACAAATCTGCAATGGCGAATAATAGCCAATCATCTTATAACGCGACTTTCACGCGAATCTCTGCCAGACAAATCGGACCTTACTGCTGGCACGAGTATTAACATCAGCAACACCCATATTCTCAACGAGCTTTTCGTTGTTCTTGGATATTTTGCCGTCAATAATCCAGAAAATCAGGTAAATATTCTTTTTTCTTCAAATTATATTAGAAAATTTTCATATATGTAGAAACATTGAACATTAAACGGTATTTTTTTCCAAATTGTCAAGCAATTAAATTTCTCGTTCAGAAATTTTATTGAAAGATTCTTTCAAATTTTTTTGAGAAATAAATTGTTTCCCATTTGGAGTGTGTGTGTGTGAGTCACGTTGAGTCTGTTCACAAAGTCTATAAGTGCATACTCTAATCTCAAACGAGTCCTGGCGTTCCGACGATATTCCAACATTGCTGGAATATTTCAAGTCGTCCACCGCATCGGCGATTTCATTCTATGGGGAAGTGCCGCCTTGATAAAAATATATATAATTTTTTTTTCCTTCTTTATTTCGATAACTGCGCGGGAAAAGATATAATATGCGATGTTTCTTTTTTTTATAAAGTTCGAATCTACTTTTTTAAAAACAAAATTTGATTTTTAGCCGTACGACATATTTTTATTGCATCAGTCGCGCTAACAAGAGATAAATAAAAGTCGTCTTGTTTTTCTAAAGAAACTGTAAATGTTTATCAATTAACGTCTCTCTTACGATTCGACGAGGATGAGGATGAGTTGCCTGCTTTTTTCAAGCGCGAAAACGCTTCAAGATAAAATGACAAACGTTTATTTGGCTGTGTTGCCCCCTTCTTTTTGACTGATGCGGTTAGAAAGTCAAGAAAAACAGTGCACACTGCCTTTGTTTATTCTCGCGAAAAATCTCGTCTATATGCAAAGCTGATCCATCGAACAGTTCGCGTTTGACGAAGAGCTGCTTGCATTTTAACATAAGTAGAGAGTCAACCAAAAAGGGTGTTTATTATTATTAATAAAAACAATTCCCACTATTTGTGATTTGCTCTCCAAATTTTCTAATTTCCTAAAAAAAATTATCATTCAATATAGAAATTTATTATCTTCGAATAAAAACGGAATCGATATTTTCAAACATATATCAAATGACAGTTATTTAGGCCGTTAATTAACGCGGCCGTTAATTATTGAGCGTTTCCTTATTATACCTTAGAGACGAGTAATTAAAATTGACGATAATAAAATATGCGCGATCGGTAATTGGAAATGACAAAAGATTTTCAATTTGTAAAAGTATTTAATGAAAACTCGAAATAATAATTTGCCCGCTTTTTTCAGTGGAACTGTCTTTCAGAAAAGCTATTTCAGGAATGAAGGAGCAGGCAAATTGTCGAAACCATGACAAGAGATGATCGACACTGGATTGCCAAGGCTAACCACAAACTTGTTTCGCTTCTCGCGCCGCCATATACCCGCCTCATGCATCCCAGTATTTTAATCTCAAACTATATTCATAAATGGTCGTGTCTTTACCATGAAAATGTGACTTGAAGCGTTATCGCGATAACTTTAAAATACAACCCGAATCGAGAGACAGGGGGCAATTTTTTAACGTTAGATGCTTGGTATAGAAAATATTTTGCTGACGATTTTACCGCAGTAAAAATATCAAGCCTCGTTTATTTCACTTTTATCACGATAATTGCCGCGCGTAATTCTGAGAAATCGCTCTCTTCATACCCCGCGATTAATGCCGATATCAATATTTTTCATGACTTACAATTTTAATGACACAGGTATTTGAATGGAAAAAAAATTAAAATTCTGTTCCTAGAATACTGCGGGTTATCGAGGTGAATGAATGAGATCGAAAAACGAAAATAACTTTCCATTATATCTTTCTGGATTCAATAAGTGCCCGTCAAATTAAAGAATCCAGACAGTAATGAATTTTTTAAAAACACACCGCATGGAAAATAGAATTTTCTTTATTATACACGTATAGTAGAGAAAAGAAAAACAAATTTTACAAATTTTTCTAATTTGTAAAAAATAGAAGAAGATGGGAGATTCGAAAATAGGGGAAAAGTGAAATTAGCCGCTTTTCTTGTAGAAAGAGAAATTTAGAACGAGAAAACGCGGGAGAAGAGTTCGACCGTGAAAATATATTCTAATTTCTGAGTACTCTCTCTCTCTTTTGCTCTCGAAAGTGAGCAAAAGGCAAAAGTAAAAGTGATGGGCGCCATGTATTCAGGAACGAGTAATACAGGGAAAAACGAAGGAACTGTTAGACACAACACACTCAGCAGACCTCCCATCAATATGCAGGCGAATGCCCACGAATGCCGTTAAGATATATTTACTCCATTCCATTATGTACATCAAGAACAGCCCTGTTAATACGTGAAGCGTTCTGAATGAGTGTGCATCACAAAATATATATACGTTGAGTGCATAGGCGACGTCTCACATCCATCATTCGCTACTCACCACTTTTTAGGTCCACTTCACTCGAAATCAGTGATCATTCCATTTTTTCCCCTCTCCAACTCTTCCGATTCTTTAAACATACTGCATCAAGTCACTTTGAAAATTGTCGACAAATTCTGCTTGGAATTCTAAACAAGGAAAATACATTTTGAGACTTTTTAGAAGAACAGAAGTCAATCAAAAAAATGTTTGTCAAAATTGTTTTGTAATTGTGCGTAGTTTCTGGGATTTTAAAATTATTACAAAAATTGGTTTACCTGGAAAGTTTTCCTTTCTTCGACATTGTGTTTTAGACATTAAAATTGCGGTTCTCAAGACACTTGCTTCTTTCCTTATATTGATAATCCTTACAGTTAAATGTCAAATTGAACTTCTTGCAGAAACAGGTACATATACTTCCTGTCATACGGGTACATCCTGCTTGTTGGTTTTGTTGACTTTGGTGCAGGTGGACGAAAGTTTTCTTCCACTTGTTCGTTCATGTCTTTAGCTATTTCCGTTTCACCTGGATTGTCACATCGAAACCCCGTAACGGCATACATTAGATTCCTTAGTTCTCACGGTCCATGCCAACATTTCCTAATAACAATTTTAATTAATTGCTATTATTTTGCTTAGTAAATAATGATCGTAAAATTTTAATTATTGGTTTTTTAACGAGTAAAATTTTTTTTCAAATTAAAATTTTTTCATCTGCGGTTATAATTAATTTCTATTTTGCTACCTCGTGGAGGAAGTTTTGTCTTTCAAGTAAATAAAAAATTATAAATATTTTTGTTTCAGTTGATTTTACAATCAGCTGGCGCTGGTCCAAGTGTTCTTCAACAATTATGTACTTTGCCATTTCCATTTTATGGAGATCCACGACTCGCTCAGTCGACACTTCCGACACTTTTAGCGGCCACACATTGCAACGCTGAAGCAAAGTCAATTTTATCTTGCGAGCTTTCTTATCAGGTATATGACTTTAACATATTTTGACGTTTTTATAAACAATTTTTGATGTCTTTATTAATCAGCCTATTTCCATTTTGTTGGATAGTTTATTTATCTTATTTTACGAAAAGAAACTCCTTCTGAATGTATACTTTCATTCCACAGCTACTTGAGGAGTACAGAAACTCGGAGGAAGGTAAACTAAATTCCCTGGTACGTTTGCTAAAAGAGGCGCCTAGTCTATAACAAGCGAATCGTTTCCAGTTTAAAAGATTTAATTAGTTGCTTAATTTTGGTCAAGAGGTAAGTTCGAATTTTAAACCGATTATAGTATTAAATCCCTTAAGGGTGAAATGTTATATGTTTTTTTTTGCAATTATTGAAATACTTATTCAAAAAATTGTTTCAGAGTAAAAAATAATTTTTCTTTATAATTTTTTTAAAACATTTTTTTTTTTTTTATTATTTATTCGGGTTTAATTAAACATTATATTTATATAGAAGTAATTAAACTTGCAAGATTAATTTAATTTAATTTAATTTATTCACTTAATCAAGTCGAGTAAACTCAGGGCCGGTACCTTGAGATAAATTTAGTTTTATAATTAACAGTTAAAAGTAAAGAGCAAAAGTAATTTGTTTAACTTTATTGACTTATTTAATTATTTGATATTATTTATTATATAGTTATTTTAAATATTATTTTTTGTAATTAAAAATTTCTATATTTAAAAAAAACACTGTTGCAAAAAGAGCTTCTTTATATTTTTCTTTCAATTGTTAGTAATTAATAATTATTTTTTTGTATTATTTCATTGTTATTAATTTTTCTGTATTCGAAACGAAATAAAAACACGTTTTAAGTTTTTTTTTCCTTATATAGATTGTTTCCTTATACGCAATTAATGAATTTAATATATATTAACTATAATTGATATTTTAATTGAAATTTATTTTTTACGAACGAAATTTTAGAATTTAATCGAATAAATATTTATATGTTAAGATTAACGTATTCTTGAGAAAAATAATCGACTCTTTAATAATTAAATTATAAAACAACTTGATGGAAAACAAGTTATTTATATAGACTGATTTATACTAAATCGACTTCAAATTAATTTTCACACGAGATTTAATATTTAATATTAAATTAATTTAATATGTAGGTATATCATATTGAAATATGATTAATCATAACCGCTTAATACGTATTTTCAAATAATTAAAGAAATAATTTAATTTTCAGAAAAATTAAAAATAGTTTTTTCTGAAAATATATAAAAACTGATCATGTGGATATATCAAACTGTTATTCTTTAAATACAATTTTGAAATATTTAAATAATATCAGTTTGATTAATTAGAATGTAAATTAGAATAATTTTAGAATGTAAATTAGAATAATTTAGAGGAAAATATAAATCTGTGGTATAGTAATTGTTCAAAAGATTTAACGTTCGAGTCATACTGAATCTTTTTAATTTTTGTTAATCTGTTAAAAGTATCATTTTTTCAATTCTTAATATTTCACTTCTAGCTTTAATAAATATGTTATTATTTGTACTTATAGATAATATTTTCCATAATAACGTAAGTAAATTAACAAATTTCAAATATAGTTACCAAAAACGTTGAATCTTTTGTATATATTTCAAATGAGACTAATATAGAAATCGCTTAGTGCGTTAATTAATAATTAATAAATTTAACAAGTAAGTCATCAATAAAATGATAAAAATATTTTTATAACGCAAATAAGACTATTATATAAAATTGTTAAAAGTGAAGAAACAAATGTAAAAAACTTTTAACAATAATCATATTTAGATAATAATTTATGTATCAATAATTTAAAATTATTCCTACGAATTTATTTTGGTAATTGTGGCAATTGCTGTCATTTTACAATATTATTTCTAATATTAGTGACATATTCTCAAAGAGAATAAAATTTTGTGATGATTTTCATATATAGAAATAATTCTATATGATGATTTTAGGATCTGTTCATTGATTTGCAATAAGTTTTTATATAGACTATATATTTTTACCTGAACATTGTCTTGTTCTAAAAGATTAATTTCTAAAGTGATAATGTATTTTTGCATTATCATATATAGAATAATTTTCAACAACAATGTAAATATTGAAATTACTTTGGTAAATGTATATTCTTAAAAATAAATAAAACAAAATAATCAAATTCATTTCATTATTTAACACCCTTTTTTCTATTTTCTTCAGGTAAATTTATTTTTAATGCAAAAATATTTACTTATTATTATTCAAATAAAATGTTTCTTAATATTTTTATATATACCTTTTTTGATATTTTCAATGAATATTTTCGATAGTTTTCCATCACTATTCGCTTGAAACTTGTTAAATTGTGATTTACTATAAATTCCTATAAAGTTTCCGTTAATGAAACTGGATAAATCTTAATATAATTAATGAAATCTTACCTTAGATTTTTTTTTTTGCACATGGAGTAGAGAAGTGGAAACTACGGCGTGTCCGTTATTAGGAGAGATTGAATCGTTGATAAAAAGCTAATTTTTCAAGACACGTTTGACCACATATAAACCGAAACGTTTAAAACTCTTGTATCGCCTACGCATCTTTCTGAAAACAAAAAAAAGAAAAATATATGTTTTAAATATTTTTATATACATTAATTATTATATTTGTACGAATATTGTTAACAAAATTATTAAATTTTCAAAATACTCATACTTCTAATACTAATTTTCCTGATATATTTTAAGGTGTTTGAGAAAAAATTAATTTAATATTAAATTAATTTTTTTAAAACATTAATAAAAAATGTTTATTGAAGAAAGGAAATTCGAGAAGTTTCAAATATCGTTTAAATCGTTTTTTGAGAATTTAATATAAAAAGAAAGGATCATAATATTGGGGGAAAAAAATAACTTCTTGAACTAAATTTCTAAATTTAATTTTTTGTATTAAGAAGCCCGGTGTTATTTTTTTTCTAACCGACATTCAAACTCTCGCTGTCTCATCTACTTTTCCAGAAGAATTTATAAGAAATCTATAGGCACACTTTAAACAGCTGTTCCATAGTCTAAGTTACTCCACGATTCTTTCGTCTTTCCCAATTTTTTTTTCTTCTCATTTTTATTTCATCGCTCTTATCTTACTTTTTTTCAGATGACTTTTGACTCCACTTGCAGGGAAACCCATTACTCGACACGCTCAATCGTAAATTTCAAAGTGTCCATTTTAAAAGTTTATAAAAAACCATTGAATGAACACGTGCGGATTCCTCTTCAGTCTAGAGATAAACGATGCTTGGAGTTTGGATAGTTCAAAATATATACATTCATTCCTGTTGTAAGAACAAAAGTTCTTATTTTTATTTTCTATATACACACACACACACACACTTCACCCATCTCAGAGAAATGTTTTATTTCAATCAAATATAATTTATCTGAATTGAATATGAAACAAATATTTGTCACAGAGCCTAATTTATTTTTTTCAAAGAAAAATTTTATTTGCCACAAATAAATTTTGGCGCAATAAAAACATATATTTTTAAATTAATTAATATTTTATTTGCCACAAATAAATTTTGGCGCAATAAAAATTATATTTTTAAATTAATTAATATTTTATTTGCCACAAATAAATTTCGGCGCAATGAAAATTTTTCTTTCAATCAAATAAATGTTAATTTAAAACAAATAAATACCAATAGACTATTTTTTCTTAGGTAATAAAAATATTTCGTAATTTTTTTTTCTTAATTTTTCATGTAATTATACACCAAATTGAAAAATTCGGCATGAAATAGTAAAAAAAGGACAAAAGGAAAGGTTTTTGAAGAGCAGATGGTGAAAAAAAAAGTTACCTGGTGCGTTGACGAGCCTAGGGTATATGTATATATGAATATATACCGGGGCTAAAACGGACCTAACCGGACAGGACCGTTTGGTTCATCGTTGGGTGTCGATCGATGCTCATTCGCGTAAAAGGGTGGGTGGTTAGAGGGAGAATGGATAGTTGCGGGGCGACGATGGTCGGGGGGTTGTAATAAGCGTAATGGATATAGCACCCCCGCAGGCGTGCTCTCGTCCTCGGCCATTCACACGGGGAAAAGGGTTGCCAGTATATACAGTAATCACCAATGCTAATACTCTCGCTCTCATTATTCTAATAATATCTCACCTTTTCATAATTATTATTATATTAATATTAATTTCAATCATATTCTCCTCAATGTCACTGACACATTGATTTATTATTCTCCCTCACACTAATGATTATTCACTTTCTTCCTCCGCGAACATTTCATCTTAATGGTCCAGATTTCATATTTCCTGATTAAAAAATTTTTTTCCCTTCAAATTCCATTACTATTTTCTCAAATTGTCTCCACTTTCTCTTTTAATTTTCAAAAAATGTTATTTTCATCTTTGGAAAATTTATATAAAAAAAAAATAAAATTTCAGCCTCTTGAGATTTCAGTGTCGGGAAAAATTATACACTGAAAAAAATATTTATCTGAAATGCGCGTTTCCATTTTACTACTAAATATAGTAAAAAATTTTGTTCTGGTTATTGATAAAGAGAAAATTTGGTTGTTTCGATTAAATTTTCTCCTGCGAGTGAAGTAGTTAGATGAATGGAATTTTATTATCAAAGAACAATGGATTGTTCTTGGATGGATAATGGATTGGTGGATAAAATTTAGATTAAATAAAATTGAACTTACAGTATGATAATTTCTATTTTTTAAGATTATATACTTGATGAACGATTAAGCCTCTCATGTGAGATTCGTATCATGTCCGCTACAACTGACACTTTTATATATATAATTCACATTCCCCTCTTGCTCGGCGAGCCTTGTGTGTAATTACAGCCAATTAAGCCCTTTTCAAACGAAGGATGACTCTGTTATTTTTTGTTTCAAAAATTTTCATCTCTGATTCTATTTTAGGGCAACATTTAAATTTAAGTAAGACCGAAAGGAGAGAGAGAGAGGGAGGAACGATGGGATAATGGGAAGGAGAGAAGCGCGGATGAAACCTGATCATTGTTTGCAGTTCAACCCCCGCGTAACCAAAGCATCCATCGGCAAGGCGAGCAAACACTTTTCGTGGATCCACTATGGGGTCGGCTGCATCACGAATTTCCGACAGCCAGGTCGCAGCAGATGATGAGTCTTCTTCCCTTCACATATAGTCAAAATGCGGAACAGGGAATATGTATATAGACAATGTATATATATACACATAGGCGCATATACGTAACCCGAGAATCCGAGTCCCTCAAGAGGCGCAAGAGAAGAATCGTATGCGTTTCATTTTTTGACCCTATCCGAGTCAATGTGACTCGATGCATTCAATTCCCACGAGATTTGGTTCATCTTCTTATGCATCAATGTTACTTGCTCCATTCAACCAGGGAAAAAATTTTCTTCAAATTTTTTTTCCATGTCAAAATCGATTTGTTTTTTCTTTTTTTTCGAGTCGACATTTCTAAACAGAAATTTTTTATTTATAGAAAGAAAAACCCGTTATGACAAATATTATTTGTGTCTCATTGTTTTATAAATTTTTTCTGAAGAAAGTTTTTAAGACCCAAAAAACGCACGTGCGTCTCGACCCCTATGTATACTTAATTCTCCAGGGGAATCGATGCACCCTTCATATGTCACTTTTTTCCATTCCTGTCCCGCACCATTTGTTTATCTTCTTTGGACTGAAGAAAATAAACACTGTCGCGGGTCGAATAAGAAAAACTCAAAAAAACTAAACAGAGGATAATAAAAATTACAAAAAAAAAAAAATCATAATAAATTTTTTTTGCTTTCAATAGTTTGACAATCAGAATCTCACATCAAAGTTCTGATGTTTCTTCTCTCTATCTCTATGGGTACTTTGTATGTCTCATTGAGAGAAAAGTATTCCAAATGGGTTTCAAATAAATAGGGAAAAAAGAAAGAAAGAAAGAAGAAATCCCGCTGACAGGGGCGCGGCTCGTGATTGCTGTCGCATTGTGCAATTTCTCGTCTACACCGAGAACCAAGCATTGTCACGCACGACGTTGAATACTCTCTGGAAAGTCAGTTTCGAATGACGTGGGAGGACCCACGGGGGTAAAATACTGGCAGGGGGCAAAAATTAAACCCCAGAGACAATAGGTCAAGCGTCCATAGAATCGGAAACACCAAACACGCCCTTCCCTTATGTGACTTCTATATCTTTACGATTGCCAATAACTTATTCACAATTCCACTCTCTAAATTTATATATCAAACTTTTCAATTTTCTCTTTTCGTTCTGTTTTTTTTTCAGAGTCGGGAATTAATTATGTACAGGATTTTTATAGGAAAGATATAATGTTAAATGAAACGTATAGACGAAAATGGTTGAAAAAGTCATAAAATCTATATGTATATCGATTAGCAGAAATGTTGCGACTTGAAATCAGCCCTTACTTCCGATTTGACGTACGTTGGGGAGGAAATCGCTCTTCGAGTTTAAATCGGGTCAACGGATATGTATTTTCGAAGGTCTCAACAATTCTGAATAGAGATAACAAAACAAGAGAGAGACGGGCAAAAAGGGAGATAAAATATGAGAGAATGACAACAGGAGCAGGTACAACTTATCGAAGGATGATTTGATGGGGGTGTGGGGAATTTCGAAATGGTAATACTCGGCTAGAAATTAACGTAGGGTGACAGGAGTGCTTTTGCCATTGTCCTTCATACTCGTCCGCACCCTTCGATATTCCTTTTCGCTTGACGAATGCGAAAAAATTCAGATGTGAAATCTTCATTTCCGTCGTGAACCATCGACTCGGAAGAAATACTTCCTGGGGACTAAAACTAGTATAAGTTCCCTCGGTTCCGATTCCACGACCCTTTTTACACTCTTTTTCTTATGCGTCTATATATGTACTTGAAAAACTTTTTCCCTTGGACCCTAAAAAGCAAGGAAACAGGCAATGTGGCTAACTCAATGTTGGTGCGGTTGAAAGCGGACGAATCGCTGTCAGGATTCACCGGAAGCTTTTATTGTTTTACAAGTTTACTTGTGAACTAACCTGAAATTTCCCGGACTTGATTCAATTGCGTATTTTCTAACGTCGTTTGTGCTCCCAAGTTCAAAGACCTTCAATTCGATTACTTCTCCATGACTCAACTTTGCAACATCATTACCTCTCAATAATTAGGTACCCTTAAAGTTAAGAATAGACAAATTCTTTTCTAAACATAACATTTTAAACCCAATCAACCATAGTTGACCAAATGTTTGTTTGGTTCCGCAGCAAAAATTTGAAAATCATATTGGCGAAAAAATTCTCTCTTCGATCAAAAAATTTACCAAACTACCAAACATTTATTTGAGTCAAATAAATATTTACCTGTAGGTTAAACAAACTATTTAAAATTACCCAACTTTTTAATTACCTTATATGCGACAAAATAGAGGATTTGGTTCAAGAAAAATTTATTTCCTAAGTGCTGATTATTATTGAAAGTTTAATGGGAGAATTGAATAAAATTTCTGATGATGACTTCTGGTGTTGTTTTATCAAATGCGCTCTGTAGAGATCATGATGATACGTACCCCTAAACAGTAACCCCTGAGAGACAATCAATCAGCTGATCATTGGACCTTGACTGTGTCCACATTGCGCGCCCTTACCAAAAGTCTGTCCCTGTCTGTCTATCAGTCTCTGAGTATCAGTTCATAAAATCCACACATTCCAAGTGGAAATTACACCAACATGTAACTAATGATAATAATAATTTTACATAAGTCGAAGCTAGTATAATAAATCAGTCTCCATTTAATCAAGTTTTCAATTTCCATCACTTGATTTCCAATACACGTGATGCAGATAAGTTTTCATAATTCATTGCAAAGTGCACTGTCATTAATCAATGAATCAAGAAACCAATAAATAGAAAAAATAAAAACAAATACCGCAATAAAAAAATCTGCATTTAAGAATAATAGAAAATGAATATGGAAACAAAGGAAGCAACACAGAAAACCTAGGGATCAAAACGTTGCAAAATGATACTGCTCTCTTGGATCATTCTACAAATTGATCCAAAAAGCATGCAAAAGCATCATTTTGCATAATGTTTTGATTTTTTGTGAAGTTGTACTTTGAGAAAGTAATATATTGAATATTAAATTCAAAGAGAAACTAAGAAACTAAATAAAAATGATCGATCGAAAGTTTTAATGAAATGTTGCAAATATTGACATTAAGAGAAGAGAGCGGGTTTAGGTATACATACTTGAGGACAGTTGGATCGGTATCAATTGAGTTTTCGTTTGACTGAATCGACTCATAAATATTGATCATGAAAAGCATATCCTTAGCGAGATACTCCCGACGATCATCATCCCCAGGGAGGCAAAATTCTCTATATGTGTATTTACTATTTACCTTCGACAATTGCGGTTAATTACAACACTGGCCGCCTCTGTTTGTATGTCAACCCCTTCTACTCCGTAACGGTTCCCTTTGGGATCAAGCGAGTTAACTCCTGCGAAACGCTTTCAAAAGATGCTCTTCACAATTCTCTGCTAATAATAAAATATTACGCGAATATGAGTGTTTGAATATATGAATTTCATTCAATATAAGCAAGGTTCCAAATAGATACAAGTCTATTTATTTAATATAAATATTATTTAATATAAATATTATATAATATTTATTTAATTCATCATTACTCTTTTATCATTCTCGACGAATCAATCTCTGCGAAAAATTATTATATCCACAGTGGAAAAAATACTAAAATTATTTATTCTTAATATACCGACAAGCGTAAAAAAATATAACAAAAAGAAAATAAATAGCATTTTTTTAAAAAATATCCCATATAGTGATTTGGACTCTTTTCCTCTTTTCTATTTCCTCTCTTCAATGGGAAGAGAGAGAGAGAGAGAGAAAGAGGGAGTCGTCTCAAACCACCGCAACAATTGCGTCGACCCCATTCCTCCCTGTATTCAATGCGCGACATAGATATGCTTTTAGCGCGCGGGGGCAGAACGTTGCGTTTCCGCACACACGCACATTCGAAATGTGTATCGACTTCTCACAGTCCTATATATAGCCTCTTGTACATATATATGTATTACACCTCCCCACCTGCGATTGTGAAAAAAAAAATCTACTCATGGGATTTTGAGAACATACAAGAAGATGATGATGATGATGATGAAAAAAAGCCAGGGGTGAATTCTCTATAAGGAACAATCCCCATAGTGTAGTGTGGTCCATGGGGTTCTTTTAAAAGAAGGGTATTTTAACTTAAGAATATACTTTTTTGCAGGTGACCCCTTATTCACACTCTCAGAGGCATTAGTCGAGATTGATTTCCGATATGGACGAAACGCTGAGTCATTATAGGTTTTTTAAATTTTTCCAGAAGATTCTACATATATTTTTCAGAATAGTCAACCCTTCATTACTGACGAATTTCTTTCCAAATGCATTTCATTTTCCTTTCCATAGTACTGACGAGAAAATCGACGCGCGCATGAGTGTTCAGGGCCGAGAATTGAGAAATAAATTTGAAATTATAATCATTTACTATCTTCAATTTAATTTATCAATATTATTTGTAATATTATTTGTAATATTATTTGTAATATTATTTATTCAACAGTAATATTATTTCAAACGATAAACTACTTCAATACAACAAAAATATGTATTAGTTCTATTTCCCAAATTGAAAATGAGTATGCACGTCCCTGAGAGGTGTGGCTTAGCTCGTCAGTATTAGAAGTATTAAGAGGGTTTTAAATCTGGAGATTCGTCAGATATCGAGGGTTGCCTGTATTTCAATTCATCTAAAAATTTTGACTAACTAAAAAGAATACATGCGCATTCAATAAAATTCTGCCCTGAAAATCAACAAAAGATGACCTACAAATTTTGCAACGTAAAATAAGACTTTCAGCATAGAATTTCGAAATTTACCAATCGGCTAAAAGATAATTTACATATACAAATTATAAACTAATATTACACTGCAAGTACCTAGAGATTATGAACTTGTTGAAAAAAGCAATAAACGCAATTTTGTCGTGATACCGGTTAGAAGTTGACAACAAAAAGACTGCCTGGATTTTGCACGCTTGAGTGTTCTCAAATCGTGGAATAATTCTGTAGGTGGCCAATTGAACGCAAAGTGCAACATGTTCAGAACGGAGAGAGAGAGAGAGGCACCTGTACCCCACTTGTAAGCATCTCGTATATAGTGGGCTCGAGGATCATGATTAAAGCATCCGTCACAATGCACCGCGCACCCAGTCTTCCAATGCGCACGTATATACAACATGGGGTCCAAAGCCAAAGTTGGACATTTGGTGTCATTGTCGGCGAAAAAAGCAGGGGACACTCTCGTCATCGCTCGTTCCTAATGCTGATTTAATCAGAATCATGGGGTCCTCTGGTCGAGATGATCCACCCCTTCGACCCCCTGTGTGTTAATGTGTATATATACATGTCTGCACGCACACACATATATCTGTAAGAGCGCATCGGCACCCCGAGCCATATGGCTGATATACACGCCGATTATTACATTACGTATGTAGGCCCAAGAATAATAATGATAATGAAAGGGGACTGAACACCAAATTTATTGACGCTACTTCGTCTCTGCATATGCGTATACATGTATATATTTATGCACGTTGAAGCGAATTTTCGGGCAACGTTGTTGCGCTTTTGAGAGACGCCCAAATTGAATTCATTATCGCGCCCTGCACCATCGGCCCGTTCTGGACCTATGAACTCACAGCAAGACATTGTTTGGTAGCCATCTAATGCAATTCATTACGATGATAGACTCTGAAAGATATTTCCCAGAACTAAAATAAAACCCATAAGAAGTAAATTAATTAATCAAAAAACCATTCGATCGATCATAATCGAGAAAAAATAATATCTAATCAAGAGAAGGAAAAATTCATTCAGCACAGATGGTGTTGATGACATAATTGCATCAAATTGACTATACTAGAGAACAATACATCCCTCTTTTATGTTCCTTACTCACACGTGAAAGTCAATGCTTCCAAAAGTGCTAAAGCACTTTAAAATACAGAAATTGTGAAAAAGAAACACAGATTAAAAACAGTCCATCATGAAGGAAATTTTATACAAAAACTGCCAATTCTGATGTCCAAAGTAAAAACCCAGTTTGCCATAAGAACGAAAATCAATTAGCAAGTCTGATCGACTTTCGCTCTTATGGCAAATACGACTTATTTGTCATCGTTGATCAACAACTTGAAATGTTTTTGATTCTGGTCTCAATCCAGATGCGACAAAAGAATCTCTTACATTTCTAAAAATTTGATGCTCAAAATAAAACAAAGTTCCATAGGTTTTTCAAAAACTATATTGGTAATTTTGATGACCAAGTCTAAAATTTACGCGAGATGTTGACGCTAAATGCTGAATAATATTCTGAATCTTGTGTCAGTTTGACACGTGACGTGCATAACTGACATTAGTGAGGCGGACAACGGGTGTTAGTGGAAAATCCAAATCCAAAAATAGTAGAGTAGGGTGATGTCGTATCGTGAATTGGTATCTGCCACGTCACTGACCCGGGCACTCTCCTTTTCTGTCTCCATTCTTTTCCGACACATCTCTCGCTTCTTAGGCCCCGGAGACCCTCCAGTTCTTGATTTATATCTACCATCTACATCTTTCTTATCTTGCATCGCGGACGACAGCAACTGCTAATTCGAGGATTTAGTGAAAATAAGATCTCAGTCTACCGTTGCCTTATGCGTGCAGCGTTGAGTAACCGACCGGGACCACGTTCTAGTAAAGAATGTTGGATGCGCAAGGTCGTCTGATCATCATCATGATAGACTCATTCCTTGATGATTACAAAGAACGCGCACACCAAAACAACTATATAGAGGCATTCTTTGCGAAACAAAGGAATTTTCAAAGCTATTCTCAATTTTAAACTCGTATGACAAAGGTCCCAATAAATATTTCTGAGAAAAATGTTGTTCCTCATTTTTTTAAGTACAAGACATTCTAATATTATATGCCTCAATGTAAAAATCCATGTCCACTGTTTCAGTACATTTTCGTTTCTAAAATTGTCAAAGAATATATGTCACATTTTGAAAAATTTTTCCCCTTTGGAGAAACCTGTATTCAATTTTATAATGCCATATAAGGAAAAACACCCTCAACAGTGTATTGCCTCTTATGGAATATGATCCACGTTATGGCATAATGTCGCATTATTACACCCTATTTTTATACGCACTCCCGTGTGCATTACACAGTCCGCAATAATAGTTTTGATCTAACTTTCCCACAGAAATACACCCTCTTTGAAATTGAAACCGCCAACATCATCTATTGCATTTCGCGGTAAAATTGCCTGATGACAAACATGTGCATATCTATAAACATTAGAAACGCATTGATACATGCACTGCAATGATGATGAAGAGAAATATTTAGTGTATGATTCATTTCTCAACGAGGGTCTACATTTACAACAACATCTAAAAATAACTAATAGAATTTCCAGGTAAAAGGAAACATGTTACTACATTTTTAACATTTTTTTCTCCAGCATTAGCAGGTCTCACATATTGATGATTCAACTGTTTGGTATATACTCTTTTCTTTTCTGAGTTTAATGATGCCAGATGATGCTAACGTATCACATAAAAGATTACCGCATGTTTGTTAAGAGATTCGCTATGGTCTGGTTCCCGTGGCGAAACGCTAAGTGCATCTCTCTATTATGTACAACTTATACTTTGTATAAACTTTCCAGAGAGAAGGTGTCAGTATATATAGTTCATGATGCTGATAAAGTTGACGCGGTAACTTTATTTAAACCATCTCAATATGCATGCGCATGCAACGTATTATGCATCAATAATACATCAAAATTCAGGCATATATTTGTAATTCAATTTTTCATCGCATGGAAACTTTCCTATTCTGATCTTTCTGAAAACTTCCATCATGAAGCTTCCATGGCAGCTTCCGCAGGAATTAGGGAAATTTCCATGGAAGCTTAAAGCAAGGTTTGGAAGTGTTTTTTCTAAAGAAATTAGAGATACATCTTCCAAAATCTGGTACGAAGAATAATCATTAATTTCGCAAGACGGGAACAATTTCATCATTAATTGTAGTTCATTAATCACTTTCCATAGTTGTTATTCATCAGTACTTTTAATGGACAAATGCTATATTATTTCGAGAGGAGATATCACTTAAAGAATGGATAGTGAGACCCCTTGGTAAAACTTGAGGAAAAAAAACCACAAGGGTGGATATATCATTGAATGGAACCGCTTAGGAATAAAAATATTGATGATCCGGTTCCGGCCGCGAACAGGACAATCAACTAATTATTCACCAACCACGCGCACGCCGGATATAATACGCACATTCAATGCACACACGCAGCACGCGTCGTACCACATGAGCTCAATAAATGAGCATATACGGGTGTTTTGTCAACTTACATTATTGCGATTCTGTTTTTAGATAAACGATCAACTTATTCACTATGTACAAATATATATCCATGGGGTGGAAAAATTAAGTGAATTCATAAGCTTTGATTAGAGGAATAACAGTCATAAATCACTAAAATCTTTAAAAACATTTTTTATAAAATAAGGAAAATATTTAGAAAAATATTTCACTTTCTTGTGAAAGATTCTATGTTGAAAAAAATTGCCATTGAGAACAAATATCAAGAGATTTTGAAATTCAGATTATTTTTTTAAATTTATCAACTTTTGGAACATCAAAGATAATTACTTTAAATTCTAGACGAGTGAATTTTTCTTTCTTTTGCGGAAAACGAAAATGCTTTTAAATGGACATTAATTCAGACACGAATAAAAATTCTATTAAATATATTCATTTAGATAAAATTGATATACATGAATATTCGTCTGAATAAAAATTTCATAATCTTTCAATTATGTACATCAATTTCATTAGCGAAAAATTGTCTGTTAATTGAATAAAATTTGATAAATATTCATACCACTTTTTTAAAGTATATAACACATTTAGAGCTGTTGAAATATGAAAAAATTGTTCTTTAATATAATTTACCAAATCAATATATATATATGAAAAATTTGATTCCATTAAAAGTTTCAGTGTCAATGGAACGATGGTAAAAAAAAAGTTCTATGCGACTTGGTTTTACGAAATCTAAATAATTATAAATAAAAAGAAGAAATACCGTCTTTCTAAACATGAAATGAAACGAAACGGTAATAAATCAGTGATGGAAAAGTGTCTCATGTACTTGAGATTTTTTCAAAGCTGCATGTCTCGACAAAGAAGAAGGTTGCTTTAGAGAAGTAATTCGGAACTGCTTTTCCATTTGTGAGGGCGGATGAGGAAAAGGAGGTAAATGATATAACTGATACGCGTGCGTGTGCATATACATGTGTGTTGGACTCATACATTATACAGAATGGCAAGTGGGATGTATAAGATATACTCGCGGGTACACTGACAAATGACGCGTGGCGACGTCCAGGCACGCGACGCCTAATAATTGACGTTACCGTGACGTCACGTGTCACGCTACAAAACTTTCTCTTCACTATATATACACACACACTCGCAGAAAAAGCGTGAATTCAAATTGCTAATGAAAACAAGCAACACATTTCACTTCTCCTATGACAAAGAGAAAACCGAAAAAAATTCACATCGGGTCATTTCCTAATCGTCGCCCTTAGAAATAATCTTTTAGGCCTGATCTGGGCTGATTGGTCCATTAATCAATGGACTAATTATTCCAAATTTCATATAACCTGGAGCGGAATTCCAATCGTCAAAAATTGAAATATTGAAAACATTAACTACAGAACGAAAATAAATTTTGTTTTGTTATTGTTGGATTTTACCTGTAAGTCTTTGGTATAAGTAATAAAAATTTTAGCGCAACTACCGGACGTGGGATTTCATTATTCTTTTGGGACAGCGAAGTGTGCAGACAGTATTCGAAGTACAATATCGGCTGATTGGAAGTCGCGTGGCGGTGGCAATGAATTCGAACGTGAAGTCACGTGTCGTGACCGATGTGACGCTTCCATGGACGTTGCCCTCAAAAGTCACCGCGCGATTATCCCGCCTGGAATATATTCCCTTTACCCCCAGAAAAGTTATTGGCGTCAACTTTTTGACACACATACACACGAACAATTAATTCAAGGGATCTAACTTATTCCGCTGACGCCACTTTACAAAAAAACATTTCTTTCTGTCACTCTCAAAATGTTGCAAATTAAACATGCGGGATAATAGCACAAGTATTTTTAAAAATCTGATGCCAATCATAGAAAATCGGAACAAGGGTATAAAATTTGAAAAACTCACCCAATCATCCTCCTTGTTTGCTGCAATTCACCTTCATCCTCGATTGATCCTTTATCTAGAAATAATAAAAATATATAATCATTATTTGTGAAAAAATAAAGTTCTGTAGATTATATATAGGTAAAATGAAACTATATTATACCGAAAAAATGTTGTTCTAAATTTAAGAAGAATGGGAAAGTCACCCATCCGGTAATAGTAATGAATTAATTGCAAGGAGGTCGCGTGTGCGGAAGTAGTCGAATTGTGTTCGTTTCCGGTGAGAATATCTACCGATATATTGCGCGAACCGTTTCCAAAATCAAGGACTTTTGGTTTCGAGAAAATTGCTCATTGAATGCTTTCCATTGTTCTCGATAATATTTATTTCAATTGATGCTGCACGAAGCGAATAAAAGCTGCTGGTCACAAGAACAAAGATACCCTAAATCTTCAGAAACAATATGCTTTTACCAAAACCTCGTGACAACCGAAAGTTTGCGACTTTGTATATGATTTATTTTCACAACAGATAATAAGTGACGCATTAATACTGTTGTATGTTACAATTTATGCAAAATTTGCACTCTATTAATCATAAAATTAAATCAGTCAATATTAACAAAGTTTGGTTGAGAACAATGACATCTGAACACAGAAAACCTAAAAGGATCAAAACGTTGCAAAATGATACCGCTTTTTGGATCAATTTGTACAATGATCCAAGAAAGCAGTATCATTTTGCAACGATTTGATCCCTTTAGGTTTTCTGTGAATTGAATTTTCAGGAACTGTTATGGATTTTTTTGAAAACAATGTTCCAGAACTATTACAGAATCTGTTCTAGAATTGTGATTTCAGGGGATGATTTTTTTTTTTTGTAATAGTGATAAACTTTTTTAGCAGTGATAAAACAATAACTAACTTTGCGTTACAGAATAGTTCTGTGTAACTTTGCATATACAATTGATCCCTAATTGAAATATTCCACTGATATGTAATTTTCACGCGCCTTTATTACACACCAGAGAAAAAAAAGCTTTCACCTGATGATGGTACAACAATGAAAGTTGATAAGAATTCAATATATACATCTAATACTTTACTGATGGATATACAATACTTAGCAGGACAATTATACCCAAAATGAGCATACAACAAGAGTCCAAAAGTAGATATATCACCAACCGTGAAATTAGACAGTTCTTCAAACACAAGGTGGGGGATATATGCTGAACAATAGCGTGCAGATTTGTTGGAGGCATGCGTTTGTATTGAACAAACGATATACCTTTCTGCACTTATCGTCAGCACAATCTCTTATCAGATTCATTTCCGCGGGGGTGGTGTTTCAAAAAAGAGTAGTCGTAAACTATGATGAGGGGGAGGATGAGAGGGTGTTATATAGCTGTTTGGAGGCGCATGCCATATGGTATTGAAGGGGCAGCTGCAGAGTCGATCACGTGTGTATCTTTTAACTTAGTGCCAGAGGAACACGCTATTTCTACTTGAGGTGTGGTTATTCTTGATTATTTTTGATGCGTAGGTTGAGGATGATACATAACATTTAATAGAAAACGCATTACTCATCATAATCCTTTGATAATTTGCAAACCACTCGAGTATTCCGTATTTTTAACCATTAACCGTATCGGAAATATAAAACAATCTGGAAAAATTGTACAATGTCCTCTATTTTTTTGTGTACTCATTTTTTGTATACTCAAGTTTTAGGTGGAACCAAACAATTATTTGCGGTTAACTGTATAGCAATGCTATTTGGTTGTTTCAAGTATATTAATTTTTTTTCGAGAGGGAATAAAAATATGATTTTGGTTTCAAATTTTGTTGATATTTATACCGATAATGACCATCACATACAAAACAATTTTTACACCTTTTTGTATAGTCAGCTCGTGAGGAGTAATTTAAATAAATGAACTGGCGTGACGATGGAATAATGGCATCATCTATTCTATTGATTTTACGGTAATATAAAAAGTCAGGTCTTTAATATATTAGTATATAGGTAGACGTGCTATCGCACCCAACTATTTTGCTTTAACTCGCCTCGACCTGATCAGCCCTTAACCGTGTGTTCAACCCCCTGTCAGCCTTTTGCGGTCAGCTAGTCAGACATGCACGCGATCCACGCATTGACTTCTCCTGCACGCGTACGTAATCGCTCTACGCATTTTTATCAAAATTATTCGACGCATCCAACTGTCCCTTTTATATATATAAATGGTGTGATGGGGCAATTGTGTCATCATCATCATCATCACGACTTCATAAAAACTTTAATTATTTTATACTCGTATTTTTTAACATGTTATTAATTTTACTGTACATGTACATTTATCAAAGTAATTATATTTTATTCAGTAGTATATTGTATTGTTTTGCTTATTGTCATGTTTCACTGAATGATTCGTCAAAATTTAATGTTGCGTGATGAATATTTAAAAGAAATTTAAAAAAAAATCATAAAGTATTTTGGAAAATAATTTCAGGGAATTAAAAATTAGGAGTTGAAAATCGGAGACTGAATGAAAGACTAGACACGAATTTATAGTTAAGCAATCGGTGATTCAGTAGCGGTAACGGATTGGCAGTGAATTGGCCCTTCAGTGCCGACCTATAATTATGAAGAGAAGGGCCACTTAGCAAGTTGTAGCCGCAGTTATATCGGAACGCACCGAAAAAAAAGATAAGACAATGGCCGGTCTTATAGAGCTTCGTCAGCTCTTATAAAAGCACGGTCTTCTATGTTGTCAGCAAAAAAAATTAAAGTCTCATCACTCATATGAAATCACATCAACACATTGAAAAAGAATTATAAAAATATAGATTTTTCAGTACAAAGTCATTTCAGTTCGTGTCATCTTATATTCCCAGTTCAATTTATTGTAGATCTCAAATTGAAACCATAAAATACATTAAATTGTCCAAAATGCAACGTTTTTGATGCTATATTTGAGATCCTCGGAAAAATATATAGATATTATTGTCCATATAAAGATATTATTTCCAACAAGTTATTTATAACATGTAAGATGAATTTTAAAAATATTTTTCCATTCAACATCCACAACAAATATTATATTGAAATATAATTATCATATTTTAAAATGTCTCAATAATTATCGCTTTTTCCCCAACAAATTTCATATATATACCGTATAACAATTAAATGTGTTTCATTTTTGAGTTAAATATATACTTTTGTATATTGGTAAATGTCCGATGTCACTTTATCCTTTTGATATATAATATTGCAAGTAATTTAAACGCCATTAAAAGATCTCATAACATGACATATCTTGAATAAATAAATCCAAGAATGTCACTCACAATTTGGCAAATAATGGAAAGTCATTCTGAATCGGATGGAATCTTGAAAGAAAAGTATATAGCATATATATACTTCTGATAAAATAGTATACTGAATGGTATCTTAATATAATATTAATAAACTTTTTTCATACATAACTTTCTTGGCCACAATTACATTAATTCCATCCTCTTTGCCATTAATTTTGCAAAATAATTGCATTTACTGCAAATAGAAACTAAAAATTGCACTGATTATTTTTTGTATGATAATTATTGCAATTTGTCGGATAAGTAATATTTTTATTTTAGGAATAAGTTGTTCTAAAAATACTTCTTGAATATACAATTATTAAATATACTTTAGTAAAACTTGGAAGAAAGGATGAAAGTTTTTAGCTATTTGAGAAATGTTAGAAATATGAAAAGATGATGACAAAGTGATAAAGTGACTATAAATAAATTCGATGATCTAACTGACAACTTTGGAAGATGAATTCGATATCGGTGACAAAGATATAGATACAGAAAAACTATTCAACACCACAGCAGGTATTCTCTATTATCTGATGCATCCAGAGAAGGGTGCGATATTCCTTCAAGAAGTTAACTAATTCTAAATGCCAAATAAAACATATTCCCTTCTTCTTTCGAATTATTGTTTGGAATTCATCATTTTCAAACACGTTTCAAACACACAGTTTATTTTAATTTTACTATTTTGTTTACACATTTGACAAAGTTGTGTATATTTTTAAAATTCGAATCACTCCAGTGCGAATATTTTATTTTGTTAATAAGCAATTTATAAATTTATTTATTTTTCATTTATTTATCTATGAATTTACAAATTTATAAATTTATTTATTTATGAATTTATAATTTTATTTATGAATTTATAATTTTATTTATTTATTTATTTATTTATGAATTTATAAATTTATTTATTTTATCAAATTGTTCTAAGTAAGATTTTTTTCTATATCCAAATGGCATAAAACGTAAAATATTCTATATAATTTGCTCTGATTTCTTCACTTCTGAAATTTTATAAAATATTTAATGACCAATCAATATTGTGAAAAAAATTTTTTTAATTCTAAAAAACACAAATAATCTATAATAATGCTTCTTCGTGTATATATGTATTTACGTTTACGCCTTCATAAAAGTGAGACTCAGACTTGCGCGGACAGAGCCTATTGATCTGGTGTTCCCAGACTCGCCTGAATTCGCGACTCTCGCGCCTGAAGATAATGTTTGAATAACAAGCAGGAATCAAGATTTACAGGATCGCTAAAACGCACGTCTGCGTTCCGATTTTTGCTACACTAATTGAATACACAAATCGTTATAATGAAGCGAAATTATTTAAAAATTTAATATCCAAAAAACAAACATAGAAAATTCTTTTTGAAACCAAAAAAATAAATTATGTCGATATTCTGCTTCATTTGAAACATTTAAATTAATTCTACTACATTTAGACAAAAAGTGAACCCCGGCAAAAATTGTCCTAGTTCTATATTGTTATTAGCACAGGGTAATAAATTTCATCTATTTAGTTGACTTTATATAAGCATAAAGTCAAGAAGACGTGAAAAGCAAGGAGCATAATATCAGGTTTTAAAAAGTGAACTTGAGATAAAGGAGGCATCGAAGGGAAGGTCGAGAGTGATAAAGAAGAAGGAGCAAGGGAAGGAGGAGGACATGGGTTACAAGATGTTAACCAGTTCGAATGTTCGGGCGGGCCAGTTGTATAAAAAATTGGGACACATAAGGATCCAGCCCGTCAACCAGGACAGAGAGAAGGGCAAAGCAGGCGGTACAAAGAGTGAATAGAGGGGCATGATGGGGAGAAGCTTTTAGCCAGGGTAGATGGTGCTGCGATAACGACCAGACCAGGCGTACCGAAGTGCAGAGTGCGATGATATATTCTGTATATGTAGCAGACAAAATATAATATGTATATATACGAAACTCAATAGATATATGTGCATTGTACACTTCTCTCCATGCATCAACTTTTCCCTAAACAAATGCTTAAATACAAATGCTTAAATACAGCATCATTACAATCATCCGTAAGCATCATCTAATGCTTATTTTCATGCATCTTTATTACTATATGACTTTTTAATCCGCTAAGAAAAGTATGTAACCTGCAAACTTTTAGTATCTACAAACTTTGAAAAGGAGGAAAAAGGAAAAAATCTACAAAATAGGAATACAATACAATAGGAAAAATCAACTTACTGCCACCTTTGGAATTTCCACATGAGATTATTCAGTTTTCGCAATACTTAAAGCATTTTCTGAAGTTTAACGATGTGAAAAATAAAATAGAAATCCTTTACACGTGTAGATGAAATCGTAATAAATTTCAAGGACAGAATCGTAAGTTTTACAAATGGTGTGAGACACTCACGTGTACCTATATCTATTGCCTCGCTGGTAATCCCGTTTTCTATAAGTGATCCATACGAACAACTATAAAGTTTCCTTGCCATATGAGAGAATTCTCCAAGAACTTTGATTATTCTTAGGGAAAGTAAGGAAAGTGCACCTAATAGCTATAATCGCTTCCATTGTCGCAAACATTATGTCCCGACTTAGAACATCCAATTATAATTCAACTTTTCTTTCATTAATTTATATAAAATTACAGCGAAATCCGTTGAGAGAAGAACTTGATTTTGACAAAAAAAGGTTGGTTGGTATTAAAACAATCAAAATTTTTCAGTAGTATCAACAATATTTAGGTTATTCGAACCAAATGAGTTTTGTTGTCTTAACCATAAACTTTGTTGACACTGCAAAAAAAATTTTCGCTCTAAATATCAACCAAACCCTTTTTTTTGTCAAAAACCAAACTCACAGTAGCGTCAAAAATTTCTAAAGGCTGAATTCCATTTTTATGCCAAAATTTTTAGCCAATTTTTAGCCAAAATATTGCTGAAAAGTCGCATCACTTGGAGATTAATAATTCGTTTGAGATTCGGATAATATTGAAAAATGAGAAATAACTGATTCGACTAAAGACGGATTTCGATGACTTTAGATTTAGAGAATAGATCATATTTATGAAATTGAGAATGCCTTAAAGGAAACTAAAAAAAAATGTTTCTCTTATTAGCCTTGGCTACCTGAGAGGTTGAAAAGCCATAAGATCATAAAAGCTGGCGCCAAGTCTCAAGATACGTGCATTTCAATGGTTTAAAACTTAAGATAGCAGCAGACATGATCCTTATTTTTTATATATTCAATTTTTGACGTTCGCTTGTCGTGAAGATATATAATACATGAAATAAAGAAGCAGATAAGTTCACTTTTTTTTTAATTTAAAAATTTCTTTTTCCTTAAACCTTTATGGATTTAAAATGAAATGAAGCGAACTAGAATTTTCTCTGAGGATAATTGTTGTCGGGTATAAGCCTTTGATAAAAAAAAAAAAAATGGAAAAAATTTTTAAGAACAGTGTTTCTTATGTCGCAGTCATGTCCTTGAGGATTCATGTCAAAACTTGTTTACCTGATGGACCTAATTCCAAAGCTGCCCTCATTAGCGTGGCTTACATCCATGGTTTTCCGGAGCATACTGAGAAAGCACCCTGGGGTCTTTCCGGGGGAAAGGCTACCGGAACCAAATGAAAATTGAGTTATGAGTTCGTTACGTCACCGAATTTCACGCATCGAATTGTAATTTTTTGAGGAAATTTTTGAAAAATCAATTAAAAGTCCCCTGAGCGGTGAAATAATGACACAACTAATATTGCACTATCGATACAGTATTTAAACCGTAAATGATATATTATTACATTCTCATTTTGTTAATGCAAACGAAACTGGGAAACGGAAAGTAAACGGAATTGTTAATAAACTGTGCCAATATTTTGCTTTTTATGACCAATTAAAAAGAGGTGACTTTTTAAACATACATACGATTTTAAAAAACTGTTCTAAATGTTGTTTCATAAAACTCAAATTTTAGTCATAGTCCACGTTAATATTTAACGTGCTCTATTGTCTTAGTCATATTTAATCCGGCATTAAGAAGAATAAAGAAGCAGGAGCCTGAGCAAACTAGACTAGAAAAAGCCATAGGTCGACCCCTAGGAGGATTAAGAACCTCTTCCAACTTTGATGGCGGTCTGGCGCCTCGGAAGGCAGATTGACCTTCATGTTTTCCAACATCTATCTTTCAGAGCAGCTTAAGTATATACCACGTATGCCAACTTTTTCCAAAGATGAGAATGTAATTTTCCCAGATCAAAAAGAGAAACAAATCAAGCAGAGGAGATAATTCATGCAAAACATCAGTAAAGCACGCAATGCACCTACAACCAAGAAATTTCACCGTCTGTTAATTAACAATCTTAAAATAATATTTAAACATACATGTTCTTTTGGGGAAATATATTCCGCAGATGCGAGTAACATACAATGCTTTTTATAATATACTTGAAAAAAATCCATTCGCATGAGTTGTTGAAAAATCGTCTCTACTTTGTGTTCACTCGACTGTATATCTAATATGTATAGGAGCTAATCCGCATTTCGGTGAAAAAGTTTCTTGTATAAAAGAGATTTAAAATTTGAATTTGGCCTCATTGCTTTTATTGTCAGATTGCGCTCTTTCTGTTGCATTTATTTTATTCGAAATTTCTACAATATTTCGCATATTTATGCGCATCTTATAAACAGAGAATAAGATAAATATTTGATCCAATATAGATGACTCGAAATGACGTGTAAAATAAAAATTTTAAGCATATAACCGATAATGTTGAGTACATATTTTTCTATGTAAACATATTCATATATATTAGGCACTTGAAAGATATATTTGACTATGCGGGGTTATGTGATGTCCAGAGAGTGAAGATGATCAAGAGGACGCTATAGAGAATTTCTTAAGCGGCTCAACGCGTACAAGAGCATAATACATATACATAAACACTATACAGAATAAAAGCCGACAAAGCTTTATATCACACCGAATGCACATCTTTATAAACATCTGATGTACTTTTTTCAGCCTCTTTTATATAAAAGACTTCATATATTTAAACCTAATAAATATCCTATACTACACTTATAAGTAGGATGCACTTTTATAAAACTTGATCAAATTCTCCAACTTTAAATTAAATATTAATATATTTTATCAGACTCAGTTTGTTTTGTGCGGAAAAATCTCCGTTTTATCACACGAATTCATTGATTTTTACCATAAATTTTTGTTAGGATTAGGTCAATATAGTTTTACAACACGTTCAGTAAATATTTGATCAGTAAATACTTGCGGACAGTTTGATTTTTCCCAAAAACTTTAAATATATATAGCAAATGGAAATGATTTTCTAAAAACTTACCTAATATACACGTGTCGGATTCCAAACATCGAATCGGGCGCGAACGTTTTCCGATCCCTCTATACGCAGCTGCAAAATAAAAATTTTATTTATATTATTAATAATTAATTAATCCCAATTCTTTGGGTGTGAAAATTCTATACGGAATTCTGGTTGGAACAACTAAAATTTTGGCTAACTAGAATCCAATATTGTAATTCTGGTTCTAGCTTAATCAGAATTTTGCGGGTTTATTTAACTTATTTGCAATTCTGGTTAGATTAACCAGAATTCTATGTTAATTTGATCATAATTCTGGTTAAATTAACCAGAATGTAATGTTAAATCCTAAGCAGAATTGTTTTTTAGTGTATGCTCGGAAAGAGTGAAAAGTCTGAAAAAAGAATTCTGTTTATTCAAACTATAGAATTCTGGTAATATTTGACATTGTAATTCTGGTTATAGATTTAACAGAATTCTAGTTTGAATTTAACTAGAATTCTGGTTAATCTATAACCAGAA
The DNA here is from genome assembly GCA_001855655.1 of Leptopilina clavipes. Lineage (NCBI taxonomy): Eukaryota > Metazoa > Arthropoda > Insecta > Hymenoptera > Figitidae > Leptopilina > Leptopilina clavipes. The sequence goes on along the minus strand of JUFY01023846.1, from coordinate 14,116 downwards.
TTAGAGTGTTAAAGTAATACCCTAACTGGAATTCTAGTTGGAACAACCAAAATTCTGATTATTTCGACTAGAATTCTGGTTATTTTCAAGATTTTTACTTAAGCTAACCAGAATGTAATGTTAATGAACTAATTTAACCTGATTTAACCATTAGAATGATGGTTAAATTACCAAGAATTCTGCTTGAAATAACCATCAGAATTCTATATATTCATTCCAACCAGAATTTTTGTTTTCAATGTAATCACAAGTCATTAGTGAATATTTCAGTATCTTCGGGTAAGATATTTAGATGATTGTTTTCTCCATAATAAGAACAATGTTTTCTATAGACAAATTGCAAAAAAAATATATAGAATTGATAAGGCGAGCCATGAACAATGTAATGATTTAAAAATGTCCTTACTCCTCTCATATTTAGAATGTGCGGTAGTTCCAGCATCAGCAGCAAAGAGGCAAAATCCTGAGGAATCGAATCACCGGCGTGGCACCGGGAGTTAGCGGGGGGTAAAAGTTGCTCATGGAGGTAGGGAGTTCCGGGTGGTGGTTGCCGTGGAGCCGCTGAGGACGGAGGGTGCTGGAGTAGGTTGATCTGGAGGTGGAGGTAGAATCGATTAGGGTGTCGGCCATTTTGTTAGCGGATCTCCCCACGGATCCAATGGGGATCCGTGGAGGCGTGGAGGCAGTAGCGCGACGCCGACGGTGGAATGGATGTGGACAAGGGTGTTGGGAGCAAAAAGAGGGGATTCTAGGAAGGTGGGGACCAACTGTTAGGATGGGTGTGCTAGCAGCTAGCTAGCCTAACGTGGATAACCTAACCAAGACTACAGTCAGTGCCTCTTAGGGCCCCGCGCCGACTGTTTCGTTGGGGTTGTTTGCTTTTTGTCTCTCACCTCTCTCCACTCCTCTCTTGCTCTCTTCGTATAAGTGTCACAAAAATTTATCACCATCCCCTCCCCTGCGTGTGTGACTTTAAACACGAACACATATGGAATAGATTAGAATATCGCGAGGAGCAGAAGAGAGGATCTGGAGGAAGACAGAAGAGAGGCAAAAAAAAGAGCTATAAAAAACAATATATGTATACAAGAAAAATTATTTCATGTAGCAATAGCAACAAGGAAGCAAACTTAATAAATCTAAAGTGCGAGAAATTTATTTTAATAACAAAACTTCAAGTTCTGCAAATGAATCAGGATTATGTTTTACTGTCATGGCAAGAGGAATGTCAAATGTGGAATCATCATTTCTTAAAATGTGATAATCAATAGTGACTTCACTTGTAAAATAATGTATCTATTCATTTGTTTGGTGTTTTTTTCGGATATGATAGATCATTAAATAATAGTGTTTTGTGCGATTTTTCGATGAATCATTATAGTATAGCGTATAGTAGGAAATTGTGAAAGTGTTTGTTAAAATTGGCTGGTGAAATTTCAGCGGAAGGATATTTTAATAACGACATCAGTGATCTACGGCTACCGGAATTACAATTTGCGGAAAGAGTGGGGAAATTGAAGGGTGGCTCTTCCGACGGGGAAAAGAACCAGTCAAGATTGCTCGAAAGTTAACGTGTGGAGTGCGCAGGGACGAAAGAGCTGTCGAAATAGGGGGCCTGAGCGTGATGCAGCGACCGGGCACTGGCGGAGGGCCCGGGCCTCTCGTGCTTCAGGGCCCTCCAAGGTCCCTGAAGATTTCGCCTGTTAATCTCAAAGATGAGCCTGGAGATCCCCTAACACAAAGTACGTATTTCAAATCCATAAACTCTTCAATTAAATTCTTTAATCCGAATACCAACATATTTTTTAATTTCAAAGCATATTGCATCAATATTGCCAAAATTGCCATCATTTCTGCAAATTGCTTCAATATTCAAATATTGTGTCAATGTTGGTGATATTTCTGCAAATTTTGGTAATGTAGAAAGTGTATAAGATACAAAAATTCAATAATCACAAATTTTTGAAAGCACAAATAAGCTATTGTTCTTAGTTAAAAATTCATCATTTGAATTGGTTTCAACCACGAATTTTAAACATTCGACTGCTAGAAGTTAATCAAAATTCGTCGCAATTTCGTCTTTTAAATGCATCTTTAAAATAAATATAGATGGAAATATTGAAGCAATTAAGCAATAAAGTGACGATGATCGCACGTGATTGATTAACGTTCCCTAAATTATGAATGTTAATAATAATATTTAATAATGCAAAAAATGATCGAACTAATCGAAGCAAACAGAAGTGAGAAAATAAAAATTAATGAAAAATCATTGTTTTCGAATGGATTTCAAGTATATGTAATAGTCCAAATAGCGCATGTTGTGCTACATTGGATGAAATATGTTTATAAAACAGTTACTCAAAATCAAAGAATTTGTTAACGAAAGAAATAAGAAGACAACATCAAAAAGAAGAATCCAATTAAAACTTGGAAACAATATAAAAATAATACAAGGATTTTTTGGAATTCTGTTAATCTTTTGTGATCATCATGAAAAAAAAGAGAATTCTCATGGATATGCATATGCAAAATACACGAGATAACGTTTATTGGATTTTACAAATTATAAATCCATTGAAATGGAAAATGTTCACTTGACATAAGAGCTATTAGCTGATATATGGTGCAAAATATACTTTCATGCTATGTACGTCCTTTTATACTATTATCTATAGATAATATAAATAATATATTCCTGTGCTTCATAATGTTCATATTTTAAATAGATAAAAACAACATAAATATGCTTTGAAAGTGTTTTAACAGCACTTTACTGGATGATAATAATAAATTCATAACAATTAATGCACAGGTGTAAAGATTATTGAAAAGGCATGTAACAATGAAGTACTAGGTGTAAACAGATAATGTTTATATACACGTATTTGATTTAAAGAGGAAAATTTTTTTCCGCCTGGACATAATAGTTCATTATCAATTTTCCACATTACTCATATAATATACTACTGAAAATTAACTGATGGTATTTTATAAGATGATAAAAGTTCATTCCGAACAATTAAGCAGTCAAGATTTGTGACAATTTATACATTTTTTCTAAATTCCATCTTTGAGTTTGATTATATAGGATTTAGTCAAATATATTTTTCTTATCTTTTGTTTGCTGCCTCTTGGTAAGAGCAAATAGCCAATCCTATTAGACACACACGCACTAATATTACCTAATTCAATAATTATTTCTCCAACAGTAAATTTACATATAGTGACAAAATCTTTTATAGACATTATAACAGAATAATCAAGCAATAAGATATTTATTTCATTTGTTATGATCCTTTCGCGTGCAAAACAAAATAGTTATTTTGAATGAGTGCTTAAAAAGTGGGGCAATAGCATTAGGAAAGTCTTCAAAAAAAAAGAAAGTTGTTTTCATAGAAAAAACTGTTTCACAAAAATATTATTCTAACTTAATAGATCTATAGATAGATGCTATTAAAACAAAATGTATTAAATGGAGCCAGAAAAATTGATATACTGATGGAATATTTATGCCTTCGAATTAGTTCTAATTTTGACCTGCGTCAAATAAGTCGAACTTAATAATATGAAGAAACTTTGTTTTGCAACCAGAAGAAACTTGTTTGCTGTTAACTAACGAACATTTGTTATAGCTGCTTATAAGCTGAGGGCAAATGATGCTGCCAATTGTTTCTATTCTTTTCTATATTTAAAAATTTTCCAACACTTTCCAGATAATCGACTGCTTCCTGTGATATTTGCGAGAAAAGTTCATTTTAGAGAAACAAACAATTCGCTTGTTGATTAACTCCTTCGAATAAAAAATAATCGATTGAATTTTTGAAAAATGCAGCTCTTTTTAAGTCATCAAATTAATTCAAATCGAACTTGATTCGCTGGTCCGTGAAAATGGCCCACAGCAGGAATATCTTGATATATTAAACCTTTTCCACAAGATTGAACCTTTTATCTTGGTGATTCTGTGTAAGTTGTCTCGAATCATTACTTTTTCTATACATTCCGACGATAATTCACGCAAAAACATGTTTAATCGGGTAAAGTGGCACGATGCAACCAAAACTGAGAAACGAGGGTCATCGAATGCGGCAATATGGGGAATAGAGGGTGGTAACGAGCGGACAGGGGATTGATTTACTTTTTGGCTATGCGACTAGAGAGAGCGCATCAGAGACCAACCCCAAAATGAGGAGTAAGGGATTCTGGGATAGAAATCATCAGCCGATTATAGTGCAGATGTTGTCATGTGAGGATTATAAGAGCGTATCCCCCCTTGTCAATGCACTGCGCGACGTTTAGAACAGAGAGAGAGAGGACATAACATCCCATAGTCCCTATATGTCTGATGGGGGTCCTGATGGAGAGTAGTAAGTTTCTAACCATGGGCTGAACTTGATTGAATTATCATGAGTGTTTGCGAAGCGGCGGCTTGCAATTGAATTAGGCCTAAGGTCTTATTTCTATTAGGTGGATGTTTTATTTTTGTTTACAACCCTCATCTCGAATCTACATCAAGAAATTATTGCTTAATCTTACAGCAAAAAATCGAAACGAAACTCAATTTCATTCAAGATTTCACCGCAGTTACCAGTAACATCTTTTAGACATATTAGCCAAGAAATATTTAAAATCGTAGATCAAGAAAGGGATATAGATCATCAAGAAGACTATATGTCTTCTTAAGATGATTGACCTAATTGTTTTTATTCCCATCAATCACAAGCACCTTAAAAATTATTTTCCGCAAAAGATTTTATAATTCTTATGCAACTTCCTAAAGATCACAAATGTTAAATTGTTGAAAGTTGAAATACAATGTTTTGATTTTGAGATCCTAAGAAATGTGGCTGTTTTACTGTTATCTGTACAAAAAGAAACGTTTTCAATAAAGCGAAAACTGGAGAGAGAGAGAGTCGAAATGTTTTATCTGTTGTTCACCATCTTTGAAATTTCCTTCGACAAAATTTAAAGACATTTGCAGACGGATGTCGTCAAAAAGGAGTTTACGACCTCAGGTAGTTTTGAGATTTACGACTTCGGAAGCAATTTCAAACAAAACTTTGTTTACAGTTTCATAATGTTATTTGTTATTTATTCAACGATATGGGTCTAGTTTCTAATAGATATGCAATCCAAATCCAAATATTAATTTTGTTTTACTTCAGCGATGATGTGACATCAAAAGCAATTTCCATCATAATCAATTTTTTACACGAAACTTTCGAGTATACTTCTGAGTTTAGATTTTCAAGTTTAGGTATCATATCATGGGACAAAAATAAGGTATGGATATTCATTCAGTGCGTGTAAATAATGTTGGCGCCAGGGATCGTGTCCAGCCTCCGTTTACAATATTGTCACAGTAGAAGTTGCAGCCGGCCGGGCGCCTTCTGAATTTTTTTTCGGTCCTTACGATCGCAGCCCAATGTTCTGGCGCTTACCAAAATGACACAGATTCATCCGCTTTACCCCCTGGGCTCATTGGAGGATCTGTTTCCTGTCATCACTCCCCCGAGTGTTCCAAATGAAACTAAATTCATTTCAAGCTAATTTTTACATAATTATATCCGTTACTAATTTTCAAAAAAAATATACATGGTAACCTTATCCGACAAAAGAATACAAAGTTTTTCCTTAGTTTCTTTCTGCTCTTTTATTGCAGAAACAAATTATATAGGATAAATCGATAAATGTGAATGCAATCATCCGTGATAAAGATTCGTGAATCATTTGATGAAAAAATATTGATCTCATTTGATTAAGTTGTCCCATTAGTTGTACAAACGAGCGAATAAATTGGAATCGTTTATATAAACTTTGAAAGCCTCTCCAACTTTGGCGATACTGAACATGATACTAGAATAAGTACATAAAACTGCATCTGGTCGAACCAGATGTATAATGATTTAATGTAACGAGTCCAATTTGTGCAACGTCCAAATAAAAAATATAAATTTAAATCTGTAATCATCAAAATAATTCTTCCATTTTGCGATTAATCGTTTATGATCTGTAAATTAGTCATATTCTACTCATCGTTCAGAAAGGTTTGGTTATTTTGAATAATAAATAAGTTAAAATACAGATAACCCTGCGGTGTTTCAATAACAAAACAGTAATTCACCATCGCAGTTTTATATGAATTGGAAATGTTATATTCAAGTCGAGTAATGGAGTATGCCAACATATAAAAAAGCATTAGCCTGAAGGATCGTGAGGGTATAATCAGTGGAAAAATCATTAGTGTGACAGACTGCGGTGCGCCTAACGTATGGCACTACGTCGTCAAGAGATAAGGTGAAACTGCTAATTGGCATCTTGCCAGCACTCGGGTTAGTTAAGAATGCGTCTTTAATTTGCGATTTACCAGCCAGAGAGGATCGACTGCCTTATTTCACATAGATTTTTTACACAATTTATACCGCATGATTTCAAATTTTATATAAAATAAGTATTATACACAGATATATATTTTATTCCCTCTCTCGTTGTGTGTTTCAAACACGAGATCATGCGGGAAATATATTTGCAATTTTATATTATATAAAATATATAATTTACGTCCATCATCTCCACTTTTAGAAATATATTATCATGGAAATTTCAAATTAAATATGAGAAAACAAAATTATTTCAATTATCCCGGTTAATTCAGCTATTATAGAAATTATAAATAATTCATATATTCATTAATTATTATTTTTTTCTTTACATTCATTTCACTCTGCAATTTAGTTCTTTCATCGCTCCTTTTTCGCAGATTTTTAAAATGATCGCGATGAGGAAATATGAATAACTTTTATACGCGGAAAAAAATATAACGTTTTACTATTTAATTAAAAACTAAACTGTCTAGAATTTCTACTGTCAATTTTTACTATTTCCGGAGTATTTTACCGCAAATTTACTAAAAAAATTTACTTCGGAAGTAGTAAAGTATACCTCCATATAGAAATGGTAAAAATTGCAGTAGAAATTTTTATTAATTTTTCCGCGTACGAAATTTAATATTTTTGAAAGGTCAAACCATTTATTTTGAATATAAGTTTCCGGGGAAGAAAGTAAGAAGAAGAAGAAGATATGAAAGGGTTTCGAAAAACTGGATGAGAGAGGTGGAAGGATGCGTTAAGTTATGGGTGCAATTTGAGCTTCTTTGTCTCCAATTCAGATGAAATCGAATCAACCCCTTTGAGGTCTTGTTTTTGGCGAGTGAACTGGCTTTATGGAGAAACTGAGTCACAGTCAGAATCACATGTATATGTATATATATATATATACGAATTAGAACCTGCTCATCGGCGACGTCGGGGCGCCGGGAGAACGCTGAGGAATGCCGGTTGCTGATAAAAGCCACGGCCAACACCTACATAAATTTTACCGGGATATCTAAGGACGGTCTTTCGTTCATTTAAGAATACATCCTAAATTTAGTGTGTCGAGATATCTTGCCCGCCGCGACATAGAACGGATGGACGTCCTCTTCTCAACTCTAGTTTGCTAGAATCCTGCTTGCGCGCTCGCATCCACCCCCCTTAATGCTTCATCTCTTATCATTTCCCCCATAGTTCCAGCCTTTACCTTTCCTTTTCTTTCTACTCCCATCTGCTTCGTTTCAGATCAACTTTAATTTAATTTCATAATCTTCACTTGAGTCAAAATTGATAAAGTTTACAATAATAATAATAATAATAAAAATCGCACCACAGGGAAAAAAAGCTTTACCTGGAAGCTTAGGTGAATTTTTTTTCCGTACAGGAGTATAAACTGAAAAAAAATGTATTTGATTCAAATAATAAATTAGTTGTCTATTATCAAATAAATATTTACTTGTATCAAATAAATTTTAGTTGTCAATTAAATAATATTTGAGTCAATTAAATAATATTTGAGTCAATTAAATGGTATTTGATTTAAATAAAAAAATTATTGATTCAATTACAGTTTATTTGATTTAAATAAAAATTATTAGCTTCTGTATTTATCCATATAGACAAGTATTCGGTTATTTGAATCAAAGAAATTCTTCTTTCAGTGTGTACAATTAACGATAATATAAAAAAGACCTTCATTATATTATTTTTTTTTTTATAAATTATTTTCAAAAAATATTTTTCCTCTAATACTCAAATTCAACCGAATTCTTTGCTCGAAGCAAAGGCCGATTCATTTATTAAAGTGCGTCGATTATTTTGGATTGAAAGGAATTAATCAACAAGTGAATTTTTTGTTTGCCTAAATTTGAAACAAAGAAAGGAATATATCACAGAAAACAGATATTAATTGGAAAAATCGAATTCTAAATAAAATTGTATTATTTTAATACAATAAGAAAAAATAGAAGAATGAAAATATATGTACATAGTCGGTTGGTTGGGGAGATTGCAGAAAATGTGACCGCAAAGAACTGTAGGTGTAGAGGGCATTCTTGGGACTAGCCATGATATTTAAAGATGACAAAAAAGGGAAATAATTAGTAGAGGTGTTAATGAAATACCAAACGAACGCGTGGGACACCCGGTCGGCGCCTCTGAACTGCCAACCAGACATCCAGGACACGCGGTCCGGCGCCGTTTGCCACCCTCGTTCTTATAGTTGCATGCTACTCCAAAAACCAGGGACGTATTTTCAAGAGAAAACAGATTGCATTTTATTTATCAGTTTCTCGGGTCAATTATAAATTTGTTTTTTTTAATTCTATTTTTATTTTGAAATTAATTAACTCCAATTCATTACGTATGCGTGATTAAATTAATTCTTTTTGCTTCAATTTATTGGTCAATATTGTATACAGGTGATTCAGATGTATACGTAATTTTTACTATATATTAATGAATTCTAGAGGCGAAAGGAGTCTCATTTGCAACATTCTCAAAACAAACTTTGTTGATTTTCTTGCGGGCAAATTTATTATTATCTTTTTTGTATATTGAATTTATGCGACAGTTTATTTAGTTACATCTGAATGTATTTTTACCACTGAAAAAAAATTTATTTGATTTAAATAATGAATTACTTGACTATCAAATAAATATTTATTTGTATATAAATTTTATTTCAGTCAACTAATGTGATTCAAATACGCAAATTATTGATTTAATTAGAGTTTATTTGATGTGAATAATTTATAATAATTTATAATAATTCTATTGTATATAATTTATAA